>QFDX01000187.1:0-47267 GCA_003315875.1 Lactifluus piperatus | reverse complement strand
ACGTCGCAAACAGAAGGTGTAGCATTTCGGTTCATGTCCATGAGCACGACCGAAATGAGATTGGGAGCAATATGTGAAGCAACGCTCAGATGTCGACGGGGAAAAGCGGCCTGTACTGTTTGGACGAGTGGGCAGGTGCAGGAAACGTTGCAACGTACCTCTAGGGGGAACAGACAGTCTAATGGAAGGTATGTGATCCACAAAGGATGGTTCAGGAACTTGCTGGGGAGGTGGTGGTGGTGGTGGTGGTTCCGCTTTCCGAAGATTTGGAGGCGTGTAAGGATGGGTGGAAGGTCCGGGGGTAGAAGAGGGATGGGTTGGTTGATGTCTAGGGGTGTGATCACTCTGCTCCGAAGGCGAAGACATTCGTGGGCGGTGTTTACCGACAGTCAAGGCCGGGCGATGGGTTGGAGGAGTCGAATCCAAGGACAGCAACTCCCCGGGACGGCAGTATCCGGTACACGTGATCTATTACCCCGAATGGCAATGATTTTCGAGTTGTTGGTTTCTCTTTCTCTTCACTTGACCGCTGCGCAAAGAATCGCCATCGCAGCTCACGCACAGGGGATCATTAGCATCCCCTTCATTCTGCTGTGGGGAAAGTCCCCGGAGATGCAGAGTATTTAACCCTGTACATGCATGCTATGGAGAGCATCTGCCCTTAAGAAGGCAGTCTGCGCCGCGTGTATGGGGCCTACTCATCCCTTCTTCGGAAATGTGGAATGTGGCTTGGGTACGGGGCTCTGCAGTCCAAATGCTTGGTCATGTACGCGATGATATGAGCGGACCAAACAATTGGACATGTTGCTCTTAGGAATAGTCATGCGATTGCCGAGTCCTGTTTGCAGGAAGTCTTGGTAACAGAATGGGGCTCACTCTTGTGCGGCGCATTCAATTTTGTATTTTTTCCTCACCCAAGCAGTTCGCCTGTTTGCTAGATGTCGATGGGTATGAGGTGAGTTCCATGTTTGTCACCTCCATTATATATTTGGCTGTTTCCCATATGATGTTCCGAAACTCGATTGAATTTCTTCAGGGAGGATATCCCTCTGGGTTTTCCTGGAAGGGAGCGTGCTCCTCATTTTTGACACGGCTGAGCTTTTTCGTTCACCTGTGATCATCTCGTGTATGCGGCTTTACTCAATTCCGTTGTTATTGTTCAGGTTCCCATTACGTTTAGTTGGTGCGTTCTCCGGCCATTCTGTAGAGAGCATGCTCGCTGGGATATTGCCTGCTTGTCGTTGTGTAGAGTAGATGCTTTGCCTTTGTATAGTAAAAAAGGATGACTTAATCATACATCATCAATCATCCCCGTCGCCGTCGACTGCTGTATCTGAGCAAAACTTTTGTTCATCTTTCCAAAATGCCAAGTAAACCATCAGGAAATTGGTTGTCTCTACGAAAGGTTGTCCTTCATTCCGGTTCAACCACCGTCGTTGACCTTTATTCCTGTACAGCGGCTACGTGCCACCAACACTTCTCCAAACGAACCTCGAAACAAACGTCGAAAGATACTAGACCGTTCCCTTCATGCGTCTTCGTCTTCAACAACAAATGTGCCGCCGTCTGTTTCCCCTCCCCCTGCTGGCAACTCTTCTTTTCACGAGGACACGGTACAGGCGCTTCGCTCCCTGATTTTTTCCCCAACACCATATCCACCCGAACTCCCGCTCAAGCATCGGCAGCCTGGCCCATACATTGCCATAGATTGTGAAATGGTTGGTGTAGGACCTGCGGGGACTGAGTCAACACTTGCGCGGGTTTCGGTAGTCAACTACTTCGGAGCGGTCTTGCTGGATGAGTTTGTGCGACAAAAAGAACAGGTCACAGATTGGAGAACCCAGTGGAGCGGGATTCGGGCAAAAGATATGATAAATGGTAATAAATTCCACTATTTTCGATTGACTCAGACTTACGGAGCTACTGTCATTCACAGCAAAGACATTCGAAGAGGTACAGGGTGCGGTGGCGGAACTCATCAAAGATCGCACACTTATCGGACATGCCATTCAGAACGATCTCAAGGTGTGCCCCTTTATTCAACCCGCTTCTCTACATTGCATAAACCTGCATAACCCCACTCTTGCCAGGCACTCATGCTTTCACACCCCCGGGCGCAAATTCGCGATACGCAACATTTAGCTCACCGATATGGCCAAAGTCGGTCTGCTCGACCTGCTCTGAGGAACCTAGTGCGCGATATGCTGGATGCAAAGATTCAAGAAGGCGAGCATGATAGCGTACGCCTTGACCTGTGCTCTTTCATCGAGAGCATGCATTGAAGCCTATTGCAGGTGACAGACGCTCGTGCAACGATCGCCATCTATAGACTCCATCGCAAGCAATGGGAGAAAGGTTACGCTATCGTTCCCATCCGCGTCTTACACAAAACACAAGCACCGGATATCAGCAACCAACTCCCATCAGAACCTGGAATTTCCCAGCGAAATAAGTTTACTGGAGCTGGGGATGACAGCGACAATGGTCCAAGAAGTCCGATCAGGGTGTCTCCGTCGCCCAAGACACCGAAAGGAACAACGGTCTATCGCAAAGGTGCCTCAATCGGTCCGTCAACGACCCTGCGCCGTCAATCGAAAGTTAAAAGCGGAATTGGGAGCAGTAAAGTAAAATGGTGGACTGAGTTGGGAGGGGCGGGTTCCAAGGGCAGCATCAGGATCACTATGTAGTAATCGCTACTTGCCTTTCTAGTGCATGTAACGTTTGGGCGTGGGATGCGGCATTCTTTCCCCTTTCCCTTTCCCCTACTAGTACTCTTCCCACTCAGGGTCCACAGTAAAGCAATTATGGGTGTTCACGGCCTTGCAACGTATCTTCGGGAAAATCTACATACCCTATCGACACCCCTTGTCCTCAGTCACGAACAATTAGAGTCAAAACCTGCGATCCCCCTGGTCATCGATGGCTGGTCGTGCGTTTCCACCCATCGGCACGTTCCGCAACATCGTTGAGAATGCTTCTGTAGCTTTATATACGAAATTCTTAAACAGTCTCGTTTGCCATGGGTTTATGGTGGAGAACTTGGGGTGTTCTATGATCTAGTAATACGAGTCGTACAAAAGTGGATCTGGGTGGGATTTCAGCCCTATTTTGTTTTCGACGGTATGATTGACCCCGGTTACCGTATGACTTTGACATAATTAACTTGGGATCTTTGGGACTAGGCCCTTACCGTTCGTCCAAATTCGCCACTAGCACAATACGCACAACGCAGTCCATAATCCAACCCTCTCTATTGTTTTTCAGGACATCTCCACTTTCGCGCGCCAGCCCACGTTTCCTAAGAGAGAACTTTATTTTGCCTCCACTTTGTTATGCGGTTACACTCGAGGCCTTACGATCCCTTAACGAGACCGTCAAGATCCTGATGGCGGACGATGAATGCGACCCATTTGCCGTTGAGCTTGCCGGTCGACTGAAAGGCTATGTGACGGGTCAAGACTCCGACTTCGTCATCCTAAACGTTGAGGGGTATGCGGGCTATCTTCCCATGGACCAAATGGTCTGGAATACAACCGAGTTGCAAGGGAAGGTAGAGGAAAGCCAAATGCAGGACGACGCTGGGTTCATTGTTGGGCGGAAAAACAAAGCTAGAGGACTTGCCAATGAAGCCCACGGTCAAGGGATCATCCCTCCTGGACCGGACTCGACCAGCGAACTATCTCTGAGTTGCGTCGTCTACACGCCTCGTGGACTTGCTTCCCATTTCCAAATTTCTATCTCCCTTCTTCCGCTTTTAGGGGCCCTTATAGGCAACGACTTTACCACGGACCGCCGCCCTATAAGCAAGCTGTTTTTCGAACGTGACATGACGGTGTCGCAACGCGTTGCTCGCGTGGCAAATGTCTTGAAGTCTGTCACCTCTATTGTAGCCGGAACGTCGCCAAAGAAGAAAGCCCGGCACCAAATTACCAACGTCGTTGATTTTGTAGATTTAACCATCGGGTCCCTCCTTGTCCGACCTATGTCCGTGGGACCCGGTGAACGGGAGAGTATAGTAGAGAAGACCGTCGATGCAGCGTTGCAATATTCGATCCCAAAATACCCAGACAGTGACGAGGAATCTAATTTTTCATCCCCTCCCTGTCCCCTTCACGGGCCCGATTCTTGCCCACTAGTAAGGTCTCTTTCTCGTCCTACATCCGATTACCCCTCTGAGAACGAGACCAATGCTCGAAAACAAGTCCTTTCGTTGTATCTGTCCGCATATCGATCTGGCCATTTTTCTCCAGGCTTGATGGACGTTCTGGCCACCGGCACTGCATGGCCGGAGTTATTCTTGGAAAACCCGGATGTCGAGACTGTTTCCCGCAGTCTGGGACGCCCGATCCGGGAGTGGGTTTATGCGCTTTTGGACCACGGAATAGGTCTCGTGGAACGTGAAACTGACACGGAGGGTAGCGGATCGCGAGAAACCAGCGCTGATGAAGAATCCGACGGCGATGAAATTATTGATGTCGTTGAGGAAGACTCCGATGAAGACATTGCGTCCGACAACCCCTTGGTTTCGCTGCAAAGGACACTGGAAGAATGTTCGGTCGGTGCAACGTCTCCTCCGTCGTCATCTTTTCAGGCGTCGACTTCGCGTAACAGGCGACTCAAACACGTCATTGAGTACACCCGCCGTGGTACTCGGTACGTTGAAGAGCCTGTTTTTGTTCCATCACTCGCCACCCTGCTGTCGTCTCACAACATCGGCATCAACGATGGACACGATCTCGACAGTTGGCCTATTCAACTTCGGGATGAAGAACTCCGGCGGTCCGTTTTCTTACGTGTACTCGGCTCCAACACACGTTTAGTCAAGGCTCTTCCGTCTGAATACCTAATGGCCGCTGTGTCATTAAGATGGATCGTGAACCGCCTTGCCATCCGCGCCGATGAGGACCAACCAAATATTGAGAGAGAAAAAGAGAAATGGGCTGTCAGGGAAGCCCGGGCATTCTTGGCATCCTTTTCTTGGCTTTGCTTGCAGAACGGAAGAAATTTGGTCGAGCCATCGAGCCCACCGCTGGAAAACCGCAGCGTTCAGCTCGTTGCACAGATATTGGCCTCATTTGATGCCATCGAGATGCTTTCTCAATCCTTACTTTTAACAGACAAGGTACCCAACCCAGCATCGATGTTCTCCGGGAAGGCCTTCCACCACATACTTGCCAATAGAGAAACACCAGACGTACAGGATATCCCATCTGGTTTATGGGAGGCTTGTATAGATGGTCTAGAGGGTGCATTCGCGTCTGAGAAGGACAGGAAAGGAAAGAAGGATCGCAAGACAAAGGGGGGTGGCCGTGCAATGTTGGGGCATGGATCCGCTGTGCACGGAATTCCAGGCCAGGGAATGTTCGGCGCCCTAACGGGTTTGGGTGATACCATGTAATTGCTGTGTATCTCAGCGTGTGATGCTACATGACGTACTGTATTCATCGGCCTTTCCGAGTGGGTACTCGGTTTGAACAATGCCGCACGCCGCATGAATGTTGGTAGCCTCGTGTGCCATCAAGCGCTTTATCCCCCAGCCTTAGCTAATCTGCCGCTAAGTAACAAATCTAAGTACGTTCAGTGGCAGTGAGATTTACTATCAGCTGTAACGGCCGCGTCCTACCCAGCGTGCGGAAGTGTCCCCGCGTGAGGAAAATGCATTAATGGCTATGGGAAGGGATGGGGATTGTTTGGGACGTAGGGCTGACGTCCTTCCAACGACCAGAAGTATCAAAACCTCACAAGTAAATATTTGGTGGTTCAACGGTCCTCGTTCCTCGCACCACAAGACAGGCAGACTCTTTGTCATATCTTGAAATGATTGGTCATCCAGTCATCGCTCATAAGCGATGTCTCACATCGATTAACGTCGACTTTGATTAGTGGCGGACTCGGATCTCGTTCTCATTGTATCTGTCATCCGTCATTGACCTTGCATCTCACTCCAGGGTCATTGTCTCTTTCTCTTCGATGTTTATATATATAATGGAGTCGGTATGCATAATGTCGTGACGGTTTGTGACAATTGCCACGCTCGGTCAATTGTGTGGCGAGTGGGGACGGACTCGCAAGAACTAGGGATAAGGCTGAGACTATCGGTGATGCCCTTCAATACTGTCACTGAAAGGGCACAAATTGCCGCACAATACGGGTGAGAGCACTAGTTACAAAATGTGACGATCATCATGGTCGTGACTAACCTCATTGTACTGGACCTTCATTGTCCGGCTTGTGGCAAAGGTGAATGTTTAGCCACACTCCTAGTCAGGGCAAAAGCTACGATACACCCCTCCGGATGCATCGCGTCCGCGCCATGTTGAGAACCAGCCAAAAGGAAAAAATAAATAAAGCGAGGAGGGACTGCTTACAAATATATGAAACCAGCCGTCAGAACTTGAACGATGAGTCTTCTCTAATCGTTGTAATTTATGCGTCTGCCACAAGCGTCAGCGCCAAGTTCACCCACTTTCGCGAACAAACCTTCTAGCTTTCTTGTTCTCACGCTTTGAGTCGGGTACTGAGGGGCCTTGATGAGATGGCATGCAGAAAAGGTTATATTAGGGAACCGTAGCGCCACCGGGCTCAGTGTCCATATTATTTTCAGGGAGGGTGCCAACAGAGAATCTAGCACACCGGATCCCGCATTCGCTCCATCTTCCCTCAACGCCATTTACTACACCCGAGGGAGAAGATGTCAACATGTACTTTTCAGAATCTAATGTGAACATGGAGGCTATGTCACCATCGTATGTTCTCGCGTTTCCTCCGGTGTGGACTACACGGAGCCATACGCTCAACGACCAAAGAACTACGAACCTACTCCCGCCTTCGACAAGCCGGGACCCCGCGGGAGAACAGAGGACGGGCAGCGACAGGACTGGACAGACGGAAACGCATCTTCTGACGCCAGCGTCGGTGGCAATCACGGCGGGTCCGTAGCCAGGTTTTCGCCTCAAATGGAGTAGAGGCAGCGGGCCACCAAGTCAGAGAGATGATGGGGGGAGGACCCGCATCTTGCCGGTAAAGCAGCTCGTGTCTATAGAGGTGGGGCTGCTGCGTCAACGTGCGGCAGAACACAGAAGTTTACTAGTTTGCTCGCCAGAAGTGGAGCGATAATAGGTTTGGGCGCGTCCTTCTCCATTCCCGATGCATCAGGGGTGGTGAATGGGGGTGGACCGCTTTGATAAATGCTCGTTTCAGCTTGTCTCATCAGTTAAAAATTGTATGTCGCAGCAGCTCTTTTGTATGCTTACAATTGCAAATGCTTGCGTATTTGCCATCTCCTTTTGGCGGGTTCACCGATATGTCTGTGCTGGGCTCCTATTCGCAAATAAACCAAGAACCGCTGTTCAATATGACCGGCGCCATGCTGTACGGGCCGTGGTGTCGGAGAGCGATGCTGGGAAAGCCAACGATAGTGGTCTTCGGTTTCAAGGGGCCACTATTCAGGTCAATTGTAGATGGACTGACTCGGAGGAAGTACTGTATCGCCCCGGGCCAGGTCCTGTGAACTTCTAGATGGATAACTAGGTGGGCCAAAATGACACCACGGCCACATATCTTACTACCACTAGTAAGTCGAATCCGACTATTTACGGTACCGTGGCAGGATCGAGGCTTGAATAGCTTGTCACTGCCAAGCTGTGAAGCGTGCACGTGATAACATTGCTTCTCACAGCTTTTGGTGTCATTCGTGCATAGGGCAGTGCAGAAGGCATTCCTTCATTTCCACCCACAACTGTGCTTTGCTTTTAACCTGCCCTAATTGGTCTCACACAGCCATCACACTGCCCAATTTGAAGCAGGTTCACCTATTATGCAAGTGCCATTTTACGGCGATGGTCTGTCTGACTGAGTGCTGTGACCACATTTTACCTTATAAAAGGACGACTCCTCTCCTCCCCAAGAAATAAAATGTCCACCGCACCGCACTCACCCTTTGTTACATCACCAGTCTCGAGCGTGCATACTTCAGCCCCTTCGGGAACACTGGGAAATAGAACTCAAATTCATCCCGACATTCTCACATATCGCTATGAATCGAGACTAGTCTATGTTACTCCCGGGGAGTCCTACGAGGCATGTGTTATTATTTTCTTCTTGCTTGAACGAGCGCATTGACTGATCGTCGAAATTAGCAAGCCATTGATCGTGCTCAAGAGGTTTTTCCTGAGCTCAGAGACATCGACCGCGACCTAATATGTTTAGAAGTCCGCGTGGTCGTCAGCCGCCAGAAAGATCAAAAGAACGCGCGTATCGGACGAACGGCTTGGCCCATCGTTCTTAACTCGCTCTCGCGGTTCGAGATCGTGGAAGTACGCGCCGAATCCCCTCCCAGGGTTAACGGGGTCGTTCAACCACCTCCCTATGCTTCGGAAGGAGGCTGGTATGCAGAGAAGAATGGGCCGCACACGCACCTGGTGCCATCTAGGCTGCATGGTTCAGACTCGCAATCAGGCTTGCCATATCTCACGAGCCGCTTCGCAGAAATATTTTCTCCCAAATCACCTCGAGGTCGTCAATGACCTTAACCACATCATCATTTTACTAGTAGCACCATGTATTTCTCACTTCATATTAACTATACTCGCACCTTGCCTTCAAGTTAGGACTGTATTTTTTGAACCGACAAATATATCCGTTTGGGGTATTTTATGTTCCAACAGCCGAAGGCGTCAGTTACTTGGAGATGAGGAGTTTCGCAAATGTCCTAAGACATCACATGATCTGGCAAGTAAAGCACTAATTGGCTATTAATTGGCTATTTACTATGCTCCATCACGGCCTCAGATTTACTCTTCCCGAAGCCTTAAGGAAGCCCTAAGTGTTTGATAGCAATTTTGTGTCTATCTACTACACTCATGCACGATTCACGTGATGTTATCGATTGCGCCGTACCGTGGTAAGCGTTGCTTAGGCTCTCCCCGTTGGCGTGCTTCTCACAGCCTTGGCGCCCTATCGATTCGCCATCTCGCATAGGGTAGTGCAGCAGGCGTTCCTTCATTCCTACCCTCAAAAACTGGGCTTTGCTTTTAACCTGCCCTTAGGCGGTCTCTCACAGCCATCTCACTACCCAAGTTAGCGCAGGTTCACTCATTTTCGAAGTCCCATTTCACAGAAATTGTCTGTCTGAGTGCCGTGGGCACCATAAAAGGGCGCACTCTAGGGTTGCCTGTAACTCCCCAAGACATAAAAATGTCGACCACACCCCACTCATCCTTTGCTACATCATCAGTCTCGAGCGTGCAGGCTTCAGCAACGCGAGATAGAAATACGGCTAAATTTACTCCCGACATCCTCACATACCGCTATGCATCGAAAATGGTCTATGTTGCTCCCGGAGAGTCCTACGATGTACGCGTTGTTATTTTCTTCTTGCTTAAACGAGCACATTGACTGTCCATTGAAACCAGCAAGCCATTGATCGTGCTCAAGAGGCCTTTCCTGAGCTCAGAGACATCAACCGCGACCTAATATGTTTAGAAGTCCGCGTGGTCGTCAGCAGCCAGAAAGATCAAAAGAAAGCGCGTATCGGCCGAACGGCTTGGCCCGTCGTTCTTAACTCGCTCTCGCAATTCGAGATCGTGGACATTCGCATCGAATCTCCTCCCCAGGCTGACGCGGTCGCTCAACCACCTCCCTACGCTTTGGAAGGAGGCTGTGATGCGGATAAGAAGGGGCCGCACACGAACCTGGTGCCATCTAGCGCGCATGGTTCAGACTCGCAATCAGGCTCGCCATCTCTCAGGAGCCGCGTCGCAAAACGTTTTTCTCTCAAGTCAGCTCGAGATCGTCAATGATCTTAACCACATTGTCACAGCTCCTACAACGTTCTTTCTCCGTATATAGTGTCAACCTCCATGTCTCCCGAGTTTTACAATTCGTTGCGTCATTTTCGCTCCATGTAATTTTAGCTGTACTCGCACCCATGCTTTCAAGTTAAGACTTTCTCAGCCGTTGTCTACTGTATTTTTCGAATCGACAAATATATCCGCTGTGCTACTTTATGTTCCAACATCCGAAGACATCAGTCACTCGTCTTACGGTATGTCACGGACTTCATGTCCACGATTCTTGGGGCAGCCGGGCAAGGCGGATGAGGAGTTTCGCAAATGTCCTACTACGTTCGGCTGTGTCTCAGGAGTGCCTTGCTTCGGAACGTGGCGTTGTACTGTAAAAGATTGTTGATATCTCGGACCCAGTCGTCTTCCTTTCCGGGACCAGCACCTTCTTCTTGAGCATCGAACGCAAAATCGGATATCGAAGACCGGTTGATGCAGGGTATGGGGTGTAATGATGCGCGGACGGTGACAGATTCTCCGGGTTTCAGCACATGGGAAGCTTGTCCATCCATGGATACACCGCCAGGGGCACGGCTGCGATCACCTATCTACAAGTGACTGTCAATGAATGCCATGTGCAGCGATATTGTGGACCCACTTTAAGAGTAATGGAAGAAGACGCAGGGAAGACTAGTGGGCGGAAGGATAGACTGCGGGGACAGATCGGCGTAAGAACGAGGGCGCTCAGAGACGGGTGAACGATTGGGCCGCCTGCGGAGAGGGAGTAGGCTGTAGAGCCTGTTGGTGTGGAAACAATCAAACCATCTGACTAGTGATAAATCTGTCGTGAGTGGATGCCCGTTAATTTTTTTTTTGTGGAGTACTTACCACAGCCTCGGTGAGATGTTGGCCGTCGACGTACGCATCAATCGTATTAAGATGCGGACTTGATCCTCGGTGCAAAGCGACCTCATTCATTACTTGCCAGTCTAGGAGGTAGTTGATTTATCACACTCGCTCAAAAGCACCTATATGGGGGTACCTTCTCCCACATTGCCGATGCTATTCCCTTCTCGATCCAAAAACGCGCAAGACAGGCGCATCCGGTATAACACCGTTGCTTTACCCTGAAACACGGTTTCTAATGCTTTCGCAAAATCGTCAACATCTGTGTCAAGATTGTACACGGTCATGAGTCTGTCCGGGTAGGTGCAAGGATATCAGCCTGCTTACGAAACGGAAGGAGGAAACCAAGTGTCCCCATTGAGAAACTAAGCACAGGTGGCACGGCGCCAACTTTGAACAGGGACGAAGCATGAAGAATGGTGCCATCGCCTCCGAGTGTAATAACCAGATCGATCTTCTCAGCGCCTTCGCCTGTCAGAAACGGGCTTAGGGTAGCAAGGTTGCCGAGGTTGGTGCACATACCAGGACGCCATAAGTCTACACCATGTGGCATGTCCCTTCCATCCTCATGGAACACCCTTACATGGGGGTAATGAGACCTTAAATGGCTAATTATTTGTCGTCAGTGTAGGCCATGGCGTGCTCGTAGAGTCGAAAGTGGATACTTTAGAAAGGAATCGATGGTGTCAATGACCGGTTTCGTGCGCAGCTTGTTTACAATGAGGATAGACTTGACCTGCTCTCCATTTGTCCTGTCTTGATCAATAAGTTGGCTGCTGCTCGGTTATATACCGATGAAGTCTTTATGGACGTACAGGATGGGGGAGGTGGGAGGGTGGAGAAGAGGTTAGTAGTAAGCGGGGAGCTTGAAAAAGACCGCAGCCGCGCGTGACAGCTGTACCCGTGAATAATTGAGGTTCGTAGGTTCCGAGTGCTGAGTGTTGGCCTTAGAATGCCACGAGTTAGACTCAACATCGTGGATCAGGGTCAGTTACTGTTGGGCCACCGGCACACATACTGCCAGCACACCACCACTGGCAGAAGGAACAAAACTCATTACAGTATTCCATCAGAGATTGCGACACTAATAATAGTACATATTACGCTAACCAAAAATAACCACTCGGCGCAGAGTACACTGACATTCCTGGCCTAATCAACTCAACTCGACGTTGACCTGACCTGACCTTGACTTCCCTGTAGTCAGTTCGGGGGTGTACATCACGTGTTTACCCACGCGTCCATTATGTAATCGACCAGCGCGTCGCGAACACTTGCTTGCGAATGTCTCGTTAATCCTCTCGCTCTGATCATCGTCCGCCTTTGTTCCTTTCCTCGATTATATTCACGTTCACAGGGAAAGAACTGGCGTCGATATACCCGTTTACCTCTTGCAGCTACCATGATGTCAGATCACACGAAGCGCACGCGCTCGCAACTCGCGTTACCTGAAGAGTTCAGCGATGTTCACTTCGGAATCTCGCCGCTGAGGGCTGCGAGGCAAGAGAGAAGAAGAAACATACAAACAGACCCTCCTGTCGGCTCCTCCGCTCTCCGTACACCAAGTAGTGTTGGACTCAATGACGGCGATCAGAGTGATGACGAGCTCTTACTCTCCCCTCCAAAGATTCCGCCACAGAAGCGCGCCTCCTTGTCACAACAGCCGGAAATTTCTCAGGATAGTGGTGCAGAAAGGCAATTTAAGCGATTCAAGAAGGATCATGACGATGGTGAGCACCTCGTGTTGATGACCACCGGTAACATGATAACGACCTGCACTCAGAGAGGTCTCATGATATTGAAATCATGCAACCTAGTGGTCCGTTTGACTTCTCTGCCATTCATTCGGAGGATATGCTTTTGTCGATGAACTCCATGCAGTCAGGGAAGAAACGAGCGCAAACAGTTCCTCTCGTTTCGCCTACTATCCCTCACAGGGACCTTGGGCGGCTTATGCCTTCACCTCGGAAAACATATCTAATACCACCTGCACGGGAAGCGCTGCGTTTCTCCAGTTTGCCCTGCACCCTCCAACCTGTAGCTGATGCCATGGATGTTGACAACATGACGAAGCTGTCCCAGGAGTCTGGACCGGGTGAGAGCTCTGCAGAGTTACGTATACAACCACCACCACCACCACCACCACCACCACCCGAAGGATTGGAGTCTTCCTTACCATGCGAGATCCCTGCGATCCCAGCGACTGAAGACAACACGCTGCCTTCTTGTGATGGCTTCCTTTCCGTAGCATCTGGTCTGGAAGTTGTCGCGTCCGAAGTGTCTCCCGTTGTCCCACTTTCATCATTAGACGTACGTTCTTCGTCTTCTCTAGCATGTTAACAACGGCCAACTTTGTGCAGCTTGGTGCGATGACCCCTCGAGGGTCACCCAAAATACCAGACAATGATGATACACCCAAACCAATCAACCCCCTTCCGACCTTGGCCCTGAATACCAATCCAATTCCTATTAGTCTCGATGTTCCTCCTTTGTTGTCTGAAGATCCACCATCTCCACTCTCCACCCTCTCCTCCTTATCTGATTTAGATCACAGTTCATCACGTCATGGTGAGGTTCCTACTCCCAATGTACAGACTCCCAATGATATCCCCCGGGCGACGCAGCCCCCAACTCCTGCTCCTTCGTCCGATACCTCAATGAGCTCAACTGCTGTGACACCTCAAGTGACGAGAGTGGCCGCTAGCATCGTCTCAAGAGGCAAGGGAAGACGAGGTTTCGCAAGGCCACCTGGTTCAGCCAGGTTGACTCGTTCCGCTTCCATAAGGAAGCAGGAGGCAGGATCAGTTGACAGCGACACTAATCCTCGTTTGTCTCCCCGTTTGTCTCCCCCGCACACCCATTCTGATCTGTAATCAGGATCACAAGGTATTCGTGCAGACCCATCTGGTTCATCTTGTGTTGCAACAACACAATCTTCAGATTTGTCTGCACTACCGCCTCATTTCTCGAAGACGTTGTCGTCTTCTACGGCTGCTTCTCACAAAAAGCCTTTCTCATTTGCAATGCCTACTTCGTCTTCTATGAACAAGACTTTCGAGAAAACCCCAGCTTCTTCTCCGCTGAAGCCGTGGTCGCTCCCAAAGCGACAGCCTTCCAAATTGCCATCACCAAGGAAACCTGCTTCGTCCCTGGGGTCAGGAGAACCCCCTCCCCCAATAAAGTACACGGGTCTCTCAAATTTATCGATTGCCTTGGAGAAACTAAAGATCCCACCGCCACCGAGGCCCGCCACGACGCTCGGTTTTAACCGTGATGCACATCTGTCATCCAATGCGCTTGATTCCAAGAGTGCTTCCAAAGCGAAGGATGACAGTATCGTTCGACTTGGGAGCGGAATGCCTTCAAGTTCAAAGATCCCTGCTACGCCCATAAGGAGAGTGGTCACAATTGGTTCCATCCCAAGCCGTGAACCCAATGCCCATGCATCTGGTAGCAAGCGTGCGGCTGTAATTGCTGGTCCCTCTGCGCAGCCCTCCGATGCTGGTCCTCCAGCGAAGAAGATCAATCTGCACTCGGGCGTTATTGTGGGGAAAAACACAATTGGTAGGCCGCGAGGATTGTCGTTCGTAGGTGTTGGCAAGAGGCGACCCTTCGAAAAGGTCAGCAAGAAATCCAGCCTCCCGGTCGTCGAAGCTAGCCCAGTGAAGGAGATCTCAAGTGCACAAGCTATCAACTTGGACGAACCACCTTTACCGTTCCCGAGCGAGATGCTAATTGCGACTTCGGCATCATACGACAAGGATAGCGTTGAAGCCACATCTTCCAAAGCATTGGCAGGTGTCGAACCAATGAACTTGCAAGACTCTTTTACAGAGCATGGCACCGTCCTTGGAACAGACGGACAGTCTGCCGAAGACGGCCAAGCAGAAGCTCCAGACGCGAGGAAGCACGCATCCCGTCGAGCATCTCTGGCTTCTCAATTTCTGCAGCAAACGCTTGCCGTCCTGCCATCAACTCCAACTCCTCCGAGAGCTAGCAGTTCCAAGTCAAAGGCAACTGAACGACCACAGCCAAGCTCCCAGAAGACGAGGAGCGGGCTTCGTTCTGATGACAATTATGATGTCGCGGGCTCTAGGGACCATCCGAAAATGCCCCCAAACGGTCATAAAGCCAGTGCAAACATGTCTAACTCAGGTTCAACGACTGCTGCCTTTCCGCCGGCAAAACCGTCATCGCTGAAAGTTCTCAAGAGGTGTACGATATTTGTGGATGTACGGACAGATGATGGAGATGAGGCTGGGGGTCTCTTTGTAGATATGCTGAGAGGGCTTGGCGCAAAGGTACGGGTAGATCATCTCAACAATCCTGACGGCGACTGATTCCGGAACTACAAGATCATTGGGCGTGCGGGGCAATCTTGCACTCACATCGTGTACAAGAATGGCTTGACGAGTACTTTGACAAAGTATAGGTACATAGAGGTGAAATCTATTATTTACGTCCTACAGCTAATGAAGTTTTGCGCAGACTCATGCGCGAGCCGAAACCTCTTGTTGTTGGGATCTCCTGGGTTGTCGAATGTGCAGAACAGTGTAGGCGAGTTGAGGAGGATGGTTTCCTGGTTGACCTAGAAGGTCTCAATGTCGCAAGAATCAACAAAGTACGTATTCGTTATTGTCGTGTTGCCATCTTCGCTGAAGTCCTTGAAATCACAGCGCCGACGTTCGATGATTCCCAGGCATATCTCATCAGCTATGCAAAATCACGCGCTGGCACTGGCACCTGTTCCTGGTCCTTCAAGTGACCAGTCAATGGACGGATCTTCGGGTAAGAGGGCTCACTTGCTGGCAGGCTGTTTAACCAAGTTTTCTCTTCCTAGGAGGTGCAGATCGATCGCTGCATTCAAGCGATGGCCTTTTTGAAGACGAAGATGACCTACCTCCCTTGGAGAGGGCAAGACAACGGCGAAATATATTTACGAAATCATGATTTTAATTATTACTATTAGATGTAGTCACATGACCTGAACAACGCGATCACATGATAAAGCAACGGGAGTTGGAGTTTTCTTTGTTTCCCACGCCGTGTTTAGTTTGCCATCGCCCGCCCAACGAACGCCCAACACATCCCGCTTTCCTTTTCATCGTCAGCCACGACGACCCCCGCTCGAGTGGTGAATCATCGATGGCGCCTCTTCGTGATCGCCCTCTTTCTAATACCCCCGAGCCTGAGTGGCCTCCCCAGTCTATCACACCTCTCCGCATCGCCAAAAGGGACCCTCCCCAACGGCAACATGCCTCTCAACTCAGCCGCCGTAGCTCTAATACCTTTGCGAAATTAACTCGCAGTAATCTTGTCTCTCAATCACCCTTTCGCTCTCAAGCGTCTCCAAGTCCTGTCCCATCTCGCCCTTCATCCGTCACGAATTCACCTTCCCCGCGTCGTGTGAGCGGCGAGAAGAGGCCACGTCCTGAATCCATGCAAGCTCATGTGGAGAATGTGCGGCCTCTTGGGTTCAAGAGACGCCAGTCTAAGGGTTTTCAAGACCTCATGGAGAAAGAGCCGGTCACAAAGAGCCCTTTCCTTCGTCCTGTTGGTCCAATCGAGGATCCTTTCCCACCTCCACCCCCCCCACAGAAGGTCATCCATACAAGTCACCTCCCCACGCCATCCTCATCGGCTTCTCCCATCCGTCCTTCTTTGGTCACTAAGCGTCTGCACGGACCAAGACACATGGGACATGACGTTCTCAAACGACAGAGAAAGACAGTGGGATTCGTTGAGACTTGCGACGTCTTTACCTATCAGAGGGATGATTCACTGGAGGAACAACTCTTCTCAGACGATTATGACGATGATGAGGAGCCGGCCGGAGGCGTCGAGCCAAATGCAAATGACAGCATAACGGGACTGGTCGACTCGTTGATCCAAGATGTTCGTGATGCCTCTAGCCCTCACACGCCCCCTAAGGACAGGTCCTTGCCTCCGCACATGGACAGCGAAGATGGCGTTCCATATGGCCGTACCCACCATGCCGACCGGGCTGCTTTTTCTCGCGCCGTTCATCCAACTCCTCCACAGGAAGTCCCTGAGACCCTCGCTTTCGTAGCTAGGCAGAGCCCTTCCATTACCAGCACACCTCCACAAAATCAGTCAGCTGAATCTACCATGCCACTTGGACGTTCAACACACGCGGAAAGAGCTCTGGCTGATCGGTTGCCTGACGACGTCGAAGAAGACGTTCAGATGCTCCCCCCTTCGCCCTCTCCGACAAAGACTAAGAAGTATCCGTTCGGAGACCGGAGGGAAAGTCTGTTTCCCAAGTTTGATGTCGACGTTCATCCGCAAGAGGGAGCAGATAATGCTGGTAGGTGTTACCAATCAGCTGTGCAGTCACACAACTCAATACGTAAACCAGGCGATGAATCTGCAGATCCGTTTAGTCTTCCAGAGCAGGATGACGCTCACACTGTTGAAGTATCATTCATGTCGTCGGAAGGTGCTCTGGAATCGCCGTGGGAAAGGAGAGGCGGTTTACAACAAGCCTCTCAAGCCGTTCAGCTCGAGGAAGAGCTCGGGCTTGGCACACCAAACTCGCAGATTCGAACATCTACACCACCTTTGAGATTGAGGGTCCCTGGCGATTCGCACGGAAAGTCGGTCGAATCGCCTAATTCGAGGGAGCTTCCGCGACCTCCCAGAAGGCAGAGCGAGTCGCCATTGCCCACACAAACAGCGTCTCCCGTTGAGCCTCGCTTCGGCTCTCCGTCCCTGGCTCACCGGAGTTCACCTTCATTGCAACCCTCCTCTGGCTCGCCAGCTTTCGCTGCGCCCATCCCCATAGCGTCTCCGTTTTCACCTGGTCTTGAATCTATGCCAAGTAACGGGAGTTTAGATAACCATGACAGCATTGGTAGCCTCAGCCGACGCAACCTCAGAATCGATCGCGAGGACATACACAAGCGTTTACTCCGTAAAAAACACACGGATAGCCCAATGTTGGACGAGCTTGGAGCAACGTCAATGACACCTGACTTCCCAACCAGCGGAGATGCCACCGATACCCAGTCCAATGAGATACCACTTGCTACACTCCGGACTCGCATGTCCCATCCCTTACAAAGAGATGGTACTTACGACGGTGTCATGTCCATTGACCCCAACCCTCAACCCGCTGATCCTCCACGTCCCTCCGTACTTGCGCGCGCCCAAACTGAATCAGAGATTGGTGATACACGTGGTGCTGGCACTCCTGACTTTCACCGGCTCGATCTGAATCTTCCTAATGACGGCCCAAGCCTTGATCTTAGTCTTGGTGCGCCAAGCAGTATCGAAATCAGTGAAGGTAGAAGCGCGCTGGATCGCTTTGTTCATGACGTTTCCACGGACTCTGCAGGCGCAAACATGTCAGCACGCCCGTCTCAGAATCTCGAAATGAAGGGCAGCCCATCGTCTCTTAAAATCGCTTCGGTTACAAAGGGCATCAGAGCCAGGATATATGACCCCCTCGGTGACTTGGACCTTACGATGGAAGAAGATCAGACGCTCGACGATCACGCAGAGCTCCAATATGCTATGCGGAGTGGGTCGGAGACGCCGTCACCAATCCAAGGCACACCGGAACTCCTTTCCGGAGGAGGTTTTATGAGTCCATCATCACTGAGCCGCAATACCAGCGAATCATCCGACGTACCCCAGTCTCAACAGAAGGATGCGATCCGTCATCGCGAGCAGATGATACTTGAGAAGCGGCGTGAAATGCGTCGGCGGGAGCAGGATGAAGATATGGGGTACGTTACTCCACCACGAAATTCACCTCACCCAACGGGTAGACCAAGCGCCCGGCGTAGCATGAGCACCGGCGATGCGGAGGATTTGCAGGAGTCCGCTAGGCGAGCAGCGTTGAATCCGTCGGGATCGAGTGTACTGCCTGATGTGATAGTGACGGAAGAGAAGGACCCATTCGCGGAAAGCATTGCCAGAGAGTTGAGGAAGTTGCGTGGCTCTAGGAAAGGCGTAAGTCTGGTTGTTTCCCATCCTGACAGAAACAGAATGCTAAAGGCGATTCTCCAGAGATATCACGTACGTCAACGTAGTGAAACTATTTATGCCTCTTCGGACGCAGATAGAGTCTCGCACGTGGATGGCGCTGGTGACGTCGACAATGGGAGGGCTTGGAAGACAGTTCGTCGTCCCTCTGACATGGTACGGAACAGTACTAGGTGACCACGCCAAAGGGCTGACATTTGGTCGCAGAACGAGTACGCCAAACAAATAAGAGAGTATCGCTCCCAAGAAAAGCCAGGCAAGAGTCACGGCAAGGTGTTTGTTAGAGGTAAGTGGCCTGAATCAATGAAGCTCCCTGCATCTCACTGCAAACACCTCAGTGGTTCACGTGAAGGATCTCAATATACCGTTCCCCCACCAAACCACCGCAATGACCTGCACGCTCAATAATGGCATTCATTTTGTGACAACGCCGGAGTGCAAATTGGAAAGGAATTGTCGAATTGAGCAAGAATTCGAACTGTACGCAAAAGTGATGGTTCATCGCTAATACGAACTCTCTGACATTCTCTGGTAGCATCGAGCATAGCAAACTCGAGTTCACGCTCACTCTCAAGGTTCGGCGGGACGCACACATTGTGGCTCAGTTTAAGGCCAACGCTTCTGCCGCACTTCCTCCGGCCCCCGTCCCGGCTTCGAAAGGGGGCATGCGAAGCTTTTTCTCTTCTTCACCGAAGAAGACTGCGCAGCCCGCGCCAGTATTCCCTGCGATGCTGGAGGAAAACCTTGGAAGGTATCTCAAGCCAGATGGCACTCTAGCACGCGCTTTCGTATCATTCAAAGACATTATGGAGCATTGCGATACTCGCCTTTTCGAGACTAGCTACCCTCTGATCGGCCAACGCATGGAGAGTGGGTCTAAGGTTGTGCCCATAGAGGTCGGTGAACTTGTGCTGCAATTCTTCAGACTCCCTTCCCTGCCCGGAATTCCGTCAAATCAACTACCGCAGAGTTTGGAAGAGTGTCATCGGGGCTTACGCCACGTTCATTGGCACAAGATGACCTATTTCGAGGGAACCTTGACGCAAAGCGGTGGTGATTGCTCGGTGCGTTGATATTGATGCAACTCGCACCCTTTTGTCCAGCCAAGAGCTGATCGCGACGTCTAGACGTGGCGCAGGAGGCAATTCCGTGTTATTGGTGCAAATCTAGTGGCGTTCAACGACGTCACTAAGAGAGCCACTGTCACCATTGATCTTCGAAAAGCAATCGCGGTTGAAGATATACCTGACCCGCTAAACCGGGTCATTAGTCCCTCTTCTGCACAAACACCGCTAAGCAATTTTGACGAATACGAAGGTCTTTACGGAGTAGAGCGATCATTCCGTCTCCGATTCCAAAGAAACCTGGAAATCCTCTTTTTCACTGACACGGATGAGGAGAAGGACAGATGGTGAATTATTTTATTTCATTGTACGATATCTTCCTCAAACAGCGTCCCATAGGCTCGAAGTTCTCCGTGCATTGATTGGCCGAATTCCTCCCAACCATCTGTGGGCGGAGTTGTTGTGGCAGCGCCAACAGGAGTTGAAAAAACACCCATCTACCTCATGAGGTGCCGCCGCATGCTAACAACAACGACCTCACAAGCGAAACCTATTCCTATGCTCTAAACGAAAATCTCACCCTGGCCTACTTGACAGATCGTGCGAGCACGAATGGCAGGACCATGTATACAGGACACTGCATCCATATCATTGACTCCCCCCACACTTCATGTTATCTCTCAGCTTGACGCTCATCATCGGACCACCATCATCCTTACGGTTTAGGCCCGTTATATATTAGCAGCATGTATGTTACATCCAGGCTAAGCGAATTATTGCGTATGCAATTTTGTTGTCGCAAGGCATCAATGAATTATTTTTGTCGGATGTATGAATTACATGTACTGTACACACGCACAGTGGTGAGCACCACCCTAACCCCAATTTCAGGTCATTCTCTAATGCAGTCACTCAATCAAGCTGGCACGTTCAGCATTCCTTGCGAATGCAACGTCGTTTCTCTTGCTGGACCCTGGTGACAGTATGACACATAGGAACGAGGCAAAGGCGTGGGCGTGCTCTACGTCGGTCCACGCACAACACAATTACCAGAGCGAAACCGACACTCAAAGCCAAACTTCGGAAGATGTCAACGACGTCCCTCAAACTCGCTCCAGAAAAGCTCGAGTGCGTCACGACGGACTCTAAAGCTTCTCGTCATTTTGGTACAATAACAACCCTTTGACACTTGTCCAGTTGCTTCTGCAAGATAGCCGCCGCCTCTATTCGAAGACCCGCTTCTGGTTTCCGTTTGGCATTCTACGTGGGTAAAAACTAACTGTGAAAATTATGTGTCGAGTTTTCATACCTTCTCGCGCTATCTGACTACCACAACCTCATTACAAAAAAAGTCGGCCTTGTTTTGGGACTCATATTCGTCGAGCCCTCCAATCTACCAAACATTCCAGGACACTTGGCGGTATTTCTGGAAGACTATGACATTTCTCTGTCACTGCCTCAGATCGACGTTTCGCGCGTACAGGTCGAGTGGAAGAGGTTGATTAGCACGATTCCCGAACCCTGGAAGCTGAATACGGACGGTCGGGAATTCCAAGTTGGGGATGTGATCAAGGCGAGAGGTCTGGAAGCGAAACACCCAGTCGTTTTAATCCCCGGGGTGATCTCAACGGTATATATATCTCTTTTTTTTTTTGGTTCTGGCCTCCCGAATGGCCTAGGGATTTTTACGAACGAACTAAGGGCTGAATTCACCGTCAGAGCCTCCAATCTTGGTCAACATCCCCAGAATACCGCCCGTTCTTCCGCCAGAAAGTATGGGGCGGCTTCCCCATGATCTCTCAAGTAACTTTCAACCGCGAAAAGTGGATGTCAATGCTCCTTTTGGACCCCGTGACTGGTCTCGATCCCGAAGGGGTAAAGGTTCGGGCTTCAGAAGGGTTTGACGCGGCCAGCAGCTTCATTCAAGGATTCTGGATCTGGCAAGTCGAATATTCAATCCGTTGCAAGGCCTGGCGTGTTGAAATATACGTTACTTTGTCAGGTCGAAAGTCATCGAGAACCTTGCCGTAGTTAACTATGATACGAACAATCTGGTCTTAGCTCCTTATGATTGGCGCTTATCCATGTACAATTTAGAAGAGCGTGATGGGTATTTCTCATCACTCAAGGCTACCATCGAGCGCTTCAAGTAGCGAACACTCCGCTATCTTTAATTCTCTGGTGACTGAAATGTGCTCTGATTTTGCAGAAAAAGGCAGAAAAGGAAGAGCGTCATCGCGGCACATTCTATGGGGGTTACTGTACGTGGTCTGAAGTATTTGTTTGAGGACTGAGGCAAATGTAGTTTATGAATTAGGTGCTTTTAGTGCGGTTCCATGCTCACTTTCTGATGCTGATTGGAACAGACTGACTTTTGTGTAGTACTTGTGAGCATTTTAAATAGCTCTTGCTTCTGTATGCTGACCCCCGCATTCTACGCAGTATGAAATGGGTAGAATCTCCTGCGCATGGTCAGGGAGGGCCTGACTGGGTGGAGGTAAATACTACCTCCCTTTATGGAAGGAAAATGCCTTGACGCTCCCTTTCAGAACCACATACAAGCAATCATTTCCGTGGCGGGCACGCATCTTGTAGGTTTTTCGTTATCCGTACAAGTGTGATTACCTAGTTGCGCGCGATCTAGGGCGTAGTGAGTGTTTTGTATCTATCTGACAGCAGAGGAGTGAATCGATTCCCACTTCAAGACCAAGGCCATGGCTGCATTGCTTTCGGGAGAAATGAGAGACACGGTAGATCTGAACCCGGCCGGTGCATATGGTCAGGACTACTCATTGTCACACTATTTGGTCCTCTGACCTGGCTCCGTAGTGCTTGAGAGATTCTTCTCCAAAAAGGAACGTCAATCCCTTTTCCGTAGCTGGGCAGGCGGTGCTAGTATGTGGGTGAAAGGAGGTAATGCGGTATGGGGTAATGCAACGCTTGCTCCGGATGACGAGGAAGATGGGCGTCATACACACGGGGAGCTCATCTCGTTTCGCCAGGTGGCCCCAACGTTTCCGGATGATGAGGATGCCGAGATTCCACCCTTCATGCAAGGGCAAGTACAGACGGCAACAACACAGATCTCGAAGCGGAATGCAGCACCTGAATCCAAGAATCTGACTGTCGATGAGGCGGGGGCTTGGATCCTAAGACATACGCCCATGACGTTTAGAGTAAGTCTTGCCCTTGCACCACACCCCTAACGTTCACATCCCTAGAAAATGATTGCTACCAACTACTCTTATGGTATTGAGCGTGACGAGGAGGCGTTGAAACGCAACGATTTGAACCACACTAAATGGACCAATCCCCTGGAGATAAGGTATTATGCCATGCTATTGTTCCGGAACATGGATCCAACTGCGAGGTTTCAGACTACCGGTTGCACCGTCACTGGAATTCTACTGTGTCTATGGTCATGGGAAGGAAACAGAGGTGAGAATTTGGTCAGCAGGAAAGCTCACTCTAACGGGTATATTGAACCCAGAGATCATATTGGTGAGCACCGAAAAGAGCTCTTTTCCACGCTCCTCCTGCGTTGGCACTGACTACCCATGTAAACAGGTATGTTACGGAGCCCTACGAGCACGGGGATGAAGGAGCCGTTGTGGACCTTGAAGTATGTGCGAAGGATAACGCTAGTTCCGGGCATGACCTTCATGCGGCGCGACACATGCCATTTTCGCGCAGCTGGATTGATAGGGACCATTCGAACGAAGTTACGAAGCCCAAGGTCTGTTTACCTGGGAGCTTCAGAGTTTAGCTGGTTTTGTTCACACCCCGAGATAGGTTCGAAACGGCGTCAAGTTAGGAGAAGGAGACGGGACGGTATCTCTCCTGAGTTTGGGGGCTATGTGCGTCGAGGGCTGGAAACGGAAACGGTGGAACCCCGCTGGAATCAAGATCACTACGGTGGAGGTATGAGGACAAATCATGCTTTTGTTGAATAGCTCTGAGGCGATGACAGCTACCTCATCGGCCAGAAGTTACACTTCCTCGAGGCGGCGCGAATACCAGCGATCACGTTGACATTCTTGGGTCCAACGCACTGAACGAGATAATTCTGAAGGTTGCGACTGGTGCGGGTGGAGAAATTCGTGAAAACTACGTCTCACGGATCCGCGAGTACGCGAAGAAAATTCGCTGGGATGCCTGAGCAGGACAATGGTCACGGTTAAAAGCAACGAAGAACTGTCTCAACACAAACATTATTTTATATAGACTACGTGACTGACTCGATCCCCAATGCTGTAAATACGGGAGTTACCCGGCTTTCCCGATGACCGTTTGATTCCGCACAGGGCAAGTGAGAGGAGACAGTATTTTTAACGACAAACACATGCTTTACCCCGTCGTGGTAGCTACGTAATTAATATTTTAGTCCAGAGGAGATAATAAAATTTCGTGGCCGTTACGTGAGGTCTACAACCGCATTCAATTGTTCTTCCATCAAAGTCCTCAAACGCCATCCTGGGTCTTCTCGCTCTATGATTGGCTCTTCACACTGAGGGTTGTAAAGGTAATTTAGAGCACATCTCTCAGGTGCGATCAACCATCTTGGTCCGAGGCCCTGCGATGTTTTCGTGAAATGGGGGCCCCAACGACTGTACTTTTTAGTTGACCAATTACCGCAGTCCAAAAAAATGAATATGCAGATCGTGAACGTTTATTGATATTGATAATGCAGTAACACACAAAATGATATATTCAAAGTCTGCTTCCTCGCCATCAAGATACAAAAGTCCATGTAAAGCGATAAAATAAGATTTGTGTGTCTGTGTGTGTGTTTTTCACCTTGGTGTCGATATATTATACGGCCGATTTGTTATTATGCTGAGAGGAAAAGGAGTGAGCTGAATCGGTGTAGGGGTATGAGGAACCGAGATGAATGTGGGCGGCATCGTGGTCATCCGGCTTTACATTCGCGTATCTCGGGCCATGACCGCCGATGATGGGATGACCGCCCGGTGCAGATCTCCACTGCTCGTTGCTTAATTGTCCTGCGTAGGAGGAGACAATGTATGCAGCCCCTGGGATGGGTTCTCGTCAGCGCAATACTGGAAACGCTACTACCCCTTCTCATAAAAAGGAGGGGCCACTTACAAAACTGCACCAATAAACCAACAACTACGGTCCCAATGACGATCCACTTTCCGGCATTGAATGAGCTATTGCATATATCTCGAATTTCTTGGTCGGTTGAGCCGTCGATGCATTGCTGGATAAGAGTTTCACGGGGGATGGAGAAGAAAGCCCAAAGGTAGGCGCCAGCAATGACGACCTGCAAGACGATGGACCAAGAGAGGTAGAAAGCGTAGGTCGAGAGTAAGCGAGCCTTGCGGACGACCGTCCCCATAAGCCTGCAAAGTCAAATGTTAAAGCTCGGGCCTTTGGTTTGGGTATATGACACCTACCCGATGAAGGCCGCGAGTGCGAGTACTGTGTGATATATTCCAGTGGCGATAATGAGCCATTTGAGTCTGGATGGGAGGTGGCCACCTAACCAGAGGCAAAAGCTGTTGTCAAAACTTTGCGAGACCGTACGGTTGACGTAACGTACGCAAGCTTGTAAGGGTATGCCAGGTTATGACGGCTATGATAGATTCCAGACCAAGTTGGCAAGAGGAGATAAGGAGGGCACCAAGGCGCAGAGGTAAGCAGCACAAGAAATGACGGGCAGGCATGACGAATGGTGTCTTGGAAGCGAAGAGGAAGTTGGGGCCGCAGCAGGCGGCAAAGGGAGTACTTATACCAGGAAACCGAAAGTGCGTTGACAACTCATTGTTTGACCGATCAACGGCTGCACCAGATGGCTTTCGCTCAAACCCGACCCGCGGTCACTCGACATGGAATGAGGGTTCGGTGTCTTCGGCCCGCGGCACTGCTCACTGCCATTCAAAGCACAGCCACCACCCGCAGCTGGATGCGTTTCCGCAGGTTTCGTTGTCTTATCCTTTTACCTCCGTTTTTCTTCGCTTTGTATCGACTCTTCATTCGAGGCATATTCTCCCGTCCTGACGCTCTTCGCTTTGTTGACACCCTCTTGGATGAAGCTCTAAGTCTCTCGCTATCTGGTCACAACCACCGGGATCCGGGCTCTACTGCGCATCTCAAGGACGCTGGTAATTCCCATGCTTCGTCACGCCTGCCGCCACCGCCAAGTTTTTCCGCAGTTCCCGTCTCGGACGACACAGCAGTAGCACAGCAGCTTTGCCAGATACTGCGCGGGAAAACGATGCTTTTGGTCGGTCCACGCGAGACGCTGTACCAACTACATTCTTTCCTCCTCACAGCTTTACACCCCCACCAAAGGCTAGGTTCGACTGCGTCTAGTCCCGCGCGCCCATCGTGTTCCGGTCCGTCCTCATGTCCTTATCACCCTCTCTGTCACTCTTCATCGCGGCCACCTGGTTCTGGACCACTCACGCCAGCCGACGTTGTCTTGACAAACACAAGCCTGATGCGCTTCGTGCATTCCACAAATCTGAACTCGTCTCCTCCTCCGACGCGACGAGGAGACCCGCGCTCGTTGACCCTACCATCCATCGACCCTCGTACAGGCGTGCGCGTCATCGATTCACGTTGGGTGCGTTACGCCTCGTCCAAAGCCAACATCCTCGTCCTCAACCGTGCGCCACTTTCCGCCCCTGCCTGGAGCTACAATACCACTGCGGGCGACTGGACCTGGCTTTCTACTCTCAGCCTTCTCGAGAAGCAACATGCCGAGCCCCTCTCTGAGCCTTTCTTCACTCACCTTCTCTCTCGTCTTGATCGTCATCTTCTCTCCACTCGTACAACGACGACAATGACAGGATCTCACGCACAGAAACTGCTGTTGCGCGCCGCGCTGCACTCAACCATCAGCACTTTTCTGCCCTCTCTGCTCTCAACTCTGACTAAACTGCGCCAGCACGTCGGTCACCGCGCCATACTGGGGAAAAAGCCTGTTCTATGGTATGGGAGCTGGTATATACCCGTCTCGTGTACTCCAAGGTCTCTCTCTGTTTTTGGCGCTGTGAATGATCCTCGAAGCCTTTTGCTACGATTACTTGCAGAAGCCGAGGCGAGTGACAATCCGTGGAACGCATATTACAACGCACAAGGTTTGTTTGTTGATGAATGGGGGGGAGAGAGGGGACCTGCAAGCCCTTGCTAAAGTTTATCTCGCCTTAGTATACATGCATGACCGACTCCTTGGGAAGCTTCTGCCAACGTACGGCATCGTTTACATCTCGTCACTGTCCGCGGTCATCCCATCAGAAGTAAAACCATGGAACCGACAAGGTGACCGTCTCTACGTCCCCCGCTTCGATTCTCAATGAGCTGAGCTGCACAGCCAAGGACTGGTATTGCATTCAACACGTTTTCGAGACGCCCCGAGGAGCCTTCATGGGACAAAAATTCTTGGGAGACTTGGTCAATACTCTGAGCAGGTGGGATTGGAGCGATGTTTAGAATATCTTTCACAACTCGCCGGTTTGTAAATAATGTGTAAAAAAGCAAGGCAATAAATTATAGTGCCATATCTATTGACCACAATGGGAGTGTGTATGTAAGTGCGGCATCGTGTGGGGGGTGCGCTCAATCTTGAGGTTCGGGGTGCTTCCGGGATTTTTGATCCTTCTTGTCCTGCCTCTTCCGCTTTTTGGTTGGTATATTCTCCATCCCACTACCACTCGAGGCACCCTCTAACCGACCCTGCAAGGCCTCAGCCTCACGATGTTTTTTTCTTTTCGTTTTCCCGTCTAGTGTCGCGCCGTCAGGCACGTCTACGACCTCGCCATGTATCGGGCTGCCAGCAGCCACCACGCCCCTCCTAGCTTCTGCTTTCCTCCGTCTCCGTTCTTCCTTCTCTTTTCGTCTCTCCTCCTTTGCACGTTTCTTCTTCTCGTCCTTCCCTCGGTCGTCAGCATCGTGCGTCACATCATTGTCGACGCTAGCCGCATTCCCTTCCTGAGTGTCGGGTGTGACTTGGCCCAGCGTAAACATAGCTGCGAACTTTGACGACGGTTCAAAGCCCCGGAGCGTTTGCTCATTCGAGCAAGTCGACTCTGTCGTCTGCAACCACCGCGACCTTCCCAAACCAGCACGACACGTGTCATCATCATCGTTCTGAGCAATAGTAGTAGTGGTAGTAGTGAGAGCGTGCTGGTGGCGCTGTTCCTTTGCGTCAAGCTTCGCCTTGAAGTAATCGCCGACTGACTGTGCGGCCATCGTCAGCTTCAGAAATTGCTCCTGTGTTTCTGTAACTGTGGTTGTGGTTGTTGTGATTGCGGGGGTGGGAAGTGGGGACGGTGAGGTAGCGAAGGGTGTAGGGCATAATGAGGTGGATGTGGATGACGGGATGCCAAGGATCTCAGAAAGGGCAGTCGAGTTGGACGCTGCCATCCGCTTAGCGGCGATTATTCGAGCGCGATGCGCGCGTGGACTAGCAAGCCGAGGGAGTGTCTTCGTTAGTCAATCACCAAAAAAAAAAAGAGGTGGGGGGGACAATGGATTTAATTTGGCGAACGTACGGCGGGCGGAGTGGGGCAACAGCCTCCTGAGGTGTGACGTTGGTGGGCGTAGTAGCCACAACCGGTGCAACCTCATCAGGAGAAGCAGGTCTTGATTTTCTCCGTTTCTTATTGCGTTGCTTCTCGTCGTCCAAACCTTCCTCGCCCTCCACGGCCTTGCGCTTCTTCTTCTTCTTCTTCCCCTTGTCCTTCTTCCTTTCCTTAGTTGCGCCTTCATCGTTCGCGTCATCCACCATGGCCACCTCAGCCACTCCCACCACCTCTTCTTCTTCTCCTCCTCCTTCACGCGCTGTATGGAACAGTCCCATACCTGACACTTCCGCCTCCGCCTCCGCCGTCGTCACTTCGTTGTTCAACCTACGTAACAAATTCTCAAAGTCGCGATTCTGTCTCCACGCGATCCCATTGGGGTCCTTCTGGTGTTGCACACCAATACCGAGCATGTCTAGCTTTTGCTTCGCTGTCAGCGCACTTGTACGACCCTCGCCAGACGTTCCTAATCCCTTGGATGCATCCCATCCGAATTTGGCAAGGTAAGTCTGTCCAAAGCGGCTTGCATCTAGTAGTTTGTTTGTTTTTTTATGACAAAAGGGAGTGAAGCGTTCATTATTTTTTTGTCCCTGAGAAAAGACAAAGAGAAGATTAGGGCTCACCATCAGCCCATGAAAGGTTACGGGGATCATTGCCAATACGCTGCTTGACTTTCCTACCTCCGAGGCCCATCGGGGAAGCAAATAGGTTGGGCTGTACACGCCTCAAGACAAAATTACAGGCTAAGGTACGGTGCTGACGTTATCCATCGTCCGAAAAAGGATGAATATCTCGATCTCGATGAATATCAATATCGCTGTTCCTGCTACGGTAAATTAAATTACTTCTAAGCTCTACAGGCAAAAAAAAAATCGTGAGGGGTCATCAAACTCGTAAAAGGTCGTAAAAGTAATCGTCATGAATGTTGATGTCGTGAAAGAATCTGGTCTGCGCGAGGCAAAGAGGGTGGAGAACGCGCATCTGGAAGAATGTAATTCGATGGCGGCATAGAGCGGCGTGGAGGCAACGAAGATGTTCCAATGCTCGCAGGCATCGATGTCCGACGTGTACCCTTCGAGCGAGGCTGACGTAACGGCTGGGGTGTAAACGTATGCGTTGGTCTTGCCACTTCCACTCGCATAGAAGCGCGGTTAGGCGGAGAGCGCATGACTTCCCTGACAAAATTATTATTTTCGGACGAGTGCAATCTAGCTGGGCGATCGAGTGGTGGAGGTGAGCTTTGGCGTTTGGGTAACTCGTGCAAGCTTGGATTACTATATTGTGACTGATCGTCTGAGCATGAGGGCGTCGGGGTAAGTTCTCGATCAGAGACAGGGTTCGGCGTCCGCACTACCGTCGGTACACCTCGGTCCAGCACCGACTCACGCCGATGAGATGACAGGTGGCCGTCCTTAGGTGGCGGCGAAGGCGGCAACTGGGCATCAGTGCGATCCAGCCCATCTTGCGGCTCCTGCACAGCCGGCGAGGTGGGAAGAGCGGCTGGTTCGACTTGAAGCTTCCGCGTATCCTTCGTGACCGTAACCGGACATGTGGGGTGCCCAGCCGCGACCTCGACAGGCCACTCGGCACCCACATTCTGGGTCAATACAACTGGTGCAGCATTAAGAGGAAGATGGGTCCTATCCGACTGCGATGTCGGACTGACAGCAGGAGTATCGCTAGACCGTGAGCTGTATCCCCCATCGGATCGAAGAGGTGGGTTTGAGAAAAGCCGGTAGAAAACCGTATCGGTGCGAACGAGGTTTTCCTGCGTTGACACAACAGGATATCGGTCTTGTACAGACGAATCTAGGTTCTGAGACGCATCTGCACTGGACAGAAATACTTGGCTGGCCCTTCGGTTGTCGCGATACGTCTTCAAGATCGACGGCGGTGGATGGTCATCGTATACGCGCACTCGCTGGTCGGCCTTCCGGGAGCGGCGTGACTTGCGTTTTGACGACAACTCCAATGCACGGGACTCTTCATGGTCTGGATTATTTTGGGAGACGCGCTCGTACGCACTACGCCACAGGGATCGTTGTCGGCGCTCATACGCACGGTTCTGCCCGAGCTGCGCATCAATATGTCCCATTTCTGGATCTACCATAGCCGTCGGCTGCTGGTCAGGAGGAAGTGAGGAGTGTTGCACTCACCGGAACGTCCATACCCGTAATCATCTCCGGGACCTAGCCATTGCCTTTCGCCATCTACCTCGACCTCGACTACATCGTCCATTTCCAAATTACGCCCCTTTACCTGCTCCCTACGATGCTTATGATACGCCTGCGCCCGGCCTTTACCAAACGCATTTTCGAGTACGGCAAAGCGATGCGCAAGCGAATCAGTCTCTTTACCCCACATGCGACGCCACATGTACACCAGGCCAAGTAGCATCTCGTGGAAGGTCTCACGGAAATCCATGGCATGAGCAAAAGAGCGGAGACGTGGTGTCCGCCTAGCGCCGGGAGCAGTCAGAAGATACGGCTTGTAGCTGAATGCCTTGATGTGGAGAAAAGCAAAGAGGCTGCACATGGTTTCAGTTACGAAACAAGGGAAACACGTTAGGCCAATTAATTCCCACTGACCTCATCTCAAATGTCTCAAGGATGGCACCCCAGCCAATATTGATCTCCGCAGCAGTCATGTAGGGCGTCTGTAACAGATTATTAACTGTGATACGGTCCTGAGAATAAACCGTACGTCTTTGACCACCCGGAACAGGGACAGCAAGGATAGAAAAGTAGCTTGCCAGAAGGTCAGGAACACTGACAAGATAGGTGTCAGCCTGATCCAGTCAAGGCGTCACAGAAACAGTGAATTAAACGTACCGACAGCTTTGACGGAGAGTAATTTCAGAATAGGGCGATGTGGAGCCAACTCCTTTGCGACGCAAACATACAATTGAACGAGACAATACATGGCTATCGTGACACTGATCGAAATGATTGACGAGATCTGGCAAGACGACCTCTAAAATTAAAACTTCAATTTGAAGAACCAGCCACCACGTACGTAGATATGGCCCCAAGCAGGAGACCAGGACTGCTCGCAGTACAATCCAATGTGATTTAAAATGACAGCCGCGAGTGTTGTCCTGCCTCTGAACATCAGTACCGTTAGAAAAATGAAATTGGGTGACGACGCAACGTAGGTCGGACGACACAATACTGAAGTACTCCCCACTTCATGAGCTGTAAAAAGAACAGACCATCCTAAAAGACAGGGGGGAGGAGTTCCACATGAGTCCAAAACTCGGCGAGTTGGACTAGGAAAGCGAGGCCCCACCTGCGGTTTCCATCTGATCATACAGAGCGGGAACACCCACTTCCTTGAAGGCAGTCCGCGGCGTCTGAGCTCAGCGTTGAGCTCCCTCGACAAGCCCCGTTTACGAAAGACGGCCTTCTGCACTTCTGGATCCGGTGATAGATATGTGAGCAAGAGGTAAAAGAAGGCTGTGAGGAGGATGGCCTCGTATGCGTCACGGATGAGAAGTAAGGGCGTGGCGTTATCCTGAGACTACGTGGTCAGCAGCTAGCAGCATCCAAAGGGATGGAAGAGAGTTGCACAAACCCAGAAGAGGTACGATGCGAAGCTGATGGAGGCGTAGATGGGAACCATAAGCAGCAGGCGGATGATATCTTCGTGCAATGACAAGATCAGGCCGCATGAGCGGAGGCACAAGACACATACACCATTAGGAAGGGGGGGAGGGGAAAGAACTTACAACGCTGCTCTAGTTTCTAAGCAGATACAGGGGTGGCATCAAACTCTAGATAAGACGAACGGAATGGCAACGCACATTAGTATACCATTGGAGATGCTTGTTGATGAGCCAGAAGGAAGCGACAATAGCTATGATGGTAAATATTCCAGATACAAGCCATCCTACATCATGCGCTGCGATGGGAGAGGGGAACAATTTCAGTTGGGTAATAAGGACTCCTGCGACAATGAGACTACGTACCCTGAAATACAACATTTCCGTGCTGAAACAGCGGGGGGCCCTTCTGGGGAGCCTTTGGCGCAAAACAAGTCGCATTTTTTGACATTATGTGATAAATAAGCGGAAATTGGGAGAGGTCAGAGAGATGTGCGTGCGAATCGCGAGAGAGCTCGTAAAGTCAGTTGCAGTGGGTCGTTAAGCGTCGTAAAAAAGAGAAAGAAAGGTAAAAATGGGCTTGTATAATAGCGGACAGGGTAACAGGTTTCAAGTTGTGGGTATCCCGAGCGTTTAGCTGGGCCACTGTGAGGGCGTGAGCCTGAGCTGAGGGCCTCGAGGGCCTCGGAATGGCGCACTAATTACACTAATTACGGCAACTACCCCACAACCCCACACGGCCCGGTTACCGGTTACAGCCCAAAATTGATATTTATCTTGGATTACATAACTACACAACTCAAAATAAATTCCGCCCAGTCTTGTCAACCCGTTCACCAACGTACCGTACACAACAGCAACCCCGCTTATTTCGTTTATCGAATCGATTATGATCCTTCCTCTTATTTCCCCCCATTTACTGACGTCCGATATGCGTCCCAGCCAACTCCCGTTCGAGTTCCGCACTGGGATCATCGATGACTGGGCTTGAAGGGTGACGACTACCACCCTGCAGCGGCGTTTGACCGTTGTAATAGCCAGAGGTGTTCCCATCAGGCGGCGCATCCTCGTGAATCGGGGAAGCGGCTATATCGTCGCGTGTTGGGATAGTCAACCTGAATTATCCGTGGTAGGGCCAGCACGACAAAGAAAACATCCGTAAGCAAAAACAGTAAACCGAAACCAGAAAAAAAAAAAAAAAAGAAAAAGGAATTTCTTGTTCGAAATCAGAAAAAAAAAACGCACTGCCGATTCTGGTTCGATCGTGCCGCAGCACGGACCTCTGACCGGAAGAGGTTCACTTCTTCGACAATGAGTTTCTTCATGCCTTCGATCGAATCCTCCTCTTCGAAGAAAAAGTCGAATTTCTGCCCCAAGAAGAAAGCAGAAAAGTTAGTCACGCTTATTTTTAGAGCAGGCGGATCCACGTACAGTTGGGCAGATGGGCTCGTCTGTCGGATCGTGCCAGACGGCAAAATATGGGTGCTCTAGCGCCTGATCGCAGGTGATGCGCTTCGCAGGATCGAAATTGAGCATCTTAGCGAGCAGATCGAGCGCGAGCGGGTTCGCATGCGGGAACAACTGCGAGAACGGCACGCGGGGTCTGATGGGCAGCGATCGAATATAGTCTTGCGCCTAGTTGGTCATGCAGCTTGAGTTAAAAAAAAAAACACGGGGATAGCGCTATAGCGACTTTGGCGAGAGAGGACGGACCCTTGGTGAGCCGACCCGGCGGAGGGTGTCCTCGGAGGGCGTCCCGAGATAGTGCAAGATCTGGTTCAATTGATCGACATAACTGCGTCACTCATCAGCACGACAGATAAGCGTGTGATAATTGAAAGGAAACGCGCTTACTCTCTTCCTTTAAAGATCGGCTTTCCGGCCAGCAGCTCGGCCAGGATGCAGCCAACAGACCACACGTCAATTGCTGACGCCTAGTAGAAAGATCACCCACATACGCGTTGCAAGACACCCCCAAAAAAAGGGTTAGAAAAAAGGGGGGATTGTTTTCTAAAAAATTTCGCATACGCACATAGTTGGCAAAGCTAAGCATGATCTCAGGCGCGCGGTACCACCGAGTCGCAACGTACTCGGTCATGAAACCCTGCTTTTGGGACTGGTTGAACCCGCGCGCGAGTCCAAAATCGCAAATCTTGAGTTCGCAATCCGCGTTCACGAGGAGATTGCCAGGCTTGAGGTCACGGTGCAGCACATCAGCCGAGTGGATGTATTTCAAACCGCAGAGTGTCTGGTAGATGAATGACTGAAAATGCGCGTCGGAGAGGGGTTGACCAGAGCGAATCTGGGATAATGAGGGAGGGGGGGAATGGCGATGAGCGACATTAGCATTAGACACAGATAGAGGGACGATCAAAACGCACAATGGCGTGGAGATCGGCCTCCATGAGTTCTTCGTAGAGATATACTTCATCAAAGTTACCATCCGGCCCAAAGACGATATCCATATCATACAGGCAGGTGATCTATGCCATCGCGAAGGGACGAATAAAGATTTAAAATAAAATAAAAATGAGTAATGAAGGACGCATTCGATAATCATCGATTTTTAACACTGGTTCTTACGTTCTTATGCCTACGGAAATGATGCAACAGCCTTTTTTATTCCGGATCAGTGAAAAAAAAAAGGATAAATGAAAGTGCCATACTTGATCTCGCGCAGACATCTTTTGGTGAGGATTCTCTGCCGTATCGTCAGGTCAACAAAATTCGCTCTCCACGCGATGATGGCCTTGGGTGCACACCTTTGTGTTGATGTTGGTAATCTTCTTGATAGCGCAGCCCTCGCCCGTGCGTCGGTGTTTCGCGGCTACGACACACCCATAGGCGCCTTGGCCGAGCTCCTTTACGAACTGATATTCCGCGTCGACGACGAAGGTCGAGTTTAAAGCGGTGAAGGAGTGCCTCTGCATCATGACTTGTGGTGAAAGAAGAAGAGAGAAAAAGCAATCAAAATGGGGAGAATATGGACCAGGAGCGAGATAATGCTTCCGTATCAGGGTATTGGGTTTTGATTGATGGCTATCGATCGTACAAGATCGTGCTATATTATCACGTTTCCAATTGGTTACAAGGAGACGAATCTAGTCTATACAACAGACGTCTTGCACTGGCGTACGGCATTAATAAACGCTGTCACCTTATCTATATCTTTCCCGGTCCCATCGGCAGTCTCAACCCCTCCGCTCACGTCTACGGCCCAAGGATGCACGATACCTATAGCCTCGGCAACATTATCTGCAGTCAAACCGCCAGCAAGCACAATCGGTAACGGTGACGACGACGCGGCCCCAGTCGTCGCTTCACCCTCGCCTGCAAGTACCACACGCTTCGCAAGCTCCCAATCGAACGTCTTGCCGCCTCCCCCACTCAATGCGCCGGGCGAAACGGCTGTATCAAGCAGTATGTGCTGATGCAGATTTGGGCGGCTGATACCTTCCAGGCCGCGCCCGTCAGCGTCGACATGGTATACTCGGATAACAGGTACGGGGATCTGCTTGCTCCACTCGAGTACCTCGGAGCCGTGCAGTTGGACCATATCGAGCTGCGCTACGGCGATGCAGTGCAGGATGAAGGAGAGTGGCTGATCCTGGAATACACCAACGAGGAGCGGATGTGCACTGGCGGGGGTAGCTACGGTGTGAGACAGCCTGCGTGCGTGAAGGGTGAACCAGGGCTCATTGTGTACGCTGTCGGGTGATTCTGAGAAGACAGGAGGCACCGTTGACGCGCGCAGCCCGCGGATAGTAGAGGATATCTCCCGGGCCTGTTCCAACGAGATGCAACGCTTGCTGGTCGGAACGAACATCAGGCCGAGCATGGCAGCTCCGGCTTTCGCAGAGAAGAGTGCCTCTTCCACTGTTCGGATCCCACATATCTTCACCAAAGGGGGCCACAATACCTCGGGCTCCCGGGATTGAGCCCGATCAAGAAGCTCGGAGATAAAGGCACGAGTGTCTTTGGCTCGCATTAAGGCTTCTCCAACAAGAACAGCACTGACACCCTCCTGTACATATCGACGGACGTCTTCCGCCCCGGTGATGCCGCTAAGCGCACATAAAACGACGTCTTGATCTTTAACCATATCCACTAGACGGGATGTTGTACCCATGTCGACTTTGAAGTCGTGTAAATTGCGGTTGTTCACGCCAATGACACGAGCACCAAGTGCGAGCGCGGCCTCCATCTCTGGTCCATTGTTAACCTCTACGAGCGGCTCCATGCCCAAGGAGAGCGAGTAGTCATACAAGGCGCGTAAGCGCGCAGCTGGGAGCATGGCGACGATGAGAAGCACAGTGTCTGCGCCGTGGAGACGCGCCTCGGCAATCTGGTACTCATCGAAGATAAAGTCCTTGCGTAGGAGGGCGGGCCGGTTTGGTAGTGCATCCACGGCCTGGCGCGCGAGACGTAAATCGAGTAGGGAACCCTTGAACCAGGATGGTTCGGTAAGGACGGAAATTACGGACGCGCCGGAGAGTGCATACACCAGTGCCTGCTGGGCAGCGTTGGTGGAGAGCGCAATGGGGCCTTTAGAAGGGCTTGCGCGCTTTATCTCAGCCATCAGAGCGGGAGTTTGAGCTTTAAGCCGCGCGACGAGTGGGATAGGTGGTGGGGCAAGATGCATTGAAAGGAATGTGGTGAGATCAGTGGGGGTCGTGCCCGGCGTCGCTTTGGCCGCTTCGACGTCCTTGAGACGCTGCGCGTATATTTTCTCTAACACACTAGAAATTGTCGCAGCGGAGGCTGTGGGAATCCCGTTTGTCTCAAATTTAAAAAGAGGAAGCGTCTGGTCGAGAACACGGGCGGAGGGATTTTCTTCCCAGAGGCCACCTTTGAGCTGGAGGAAGTTGCGGAAAAGGTCATCGCCCGACTCTGAGAGAATGCTCTCAGGGTGATACTGGACGGCCTCGAGTGTGTTGACGCGGTGGCGCACGCCCATAATGACACCACTTTCCTGAGAGAATGCGGTGATTGAGAGGTCTGGCGGGAGGGTTTTGACATTTGCGCTGAGGGAGTGGTAACGGATGGACTTGAAACCCTGGGGAAGGCCACGGAAGCAACCACGACCATCGTGGCGAATCTGGCTGGATTTTCCGTGCATTATTTCACCTGCATAACTGGGGGAATGTAGAATGGGGATCGTTAGACGCCAGCTCCAAAGAGGTGGTAGCTCGTGTACCTGATCTCCCCGCCAAAGACATCTACGAGACATTCCAAACCCATACAGACCCCCAGGACTGGTACGCGCCCAGTAAAGTAACGAATTGCATCGCGTGAGATACCGGAATCTGTAGTTGGATGCCCGGGGCCCGGGGAGATGACGAGGGCACGAATTTGCAGAAGGGAAAGGGCATCTGATTGAATAGCATCGTTACGAATGACGGTGACGTCTGCGCCAAGGAGGGTCAAGTGTTGATAGAGGTTCCAAGTAAAAGAGTCAAAGTTATCGATCATAAGCACGTCCAGAGGACGAGAAAGATGTTCTGGAAGGGACATGGCATTAACTGTTTAAGACGCGGCAGCACTCGAGAAATTTTTTGATCTAGTTACCGATGTTGACGCTATGACATTTATCACTACTGTACGTACAGTACTCAAGCTGGGACGAAGGTGAAAAGTAGGAGAGCAACTTTGTACGATAGTTGGCATAGATACAGTATATATATACTGTTTTATTTCTCATGAGACAATTCGTGAGGTTACACTAGAAGCATTTCTCCGGTCCCGATGTATTACAAATATAGTAAAAAAGCATGTTTTGTTGCTGCGGCCGGCATGCCAAGACACCACGAGGTTGTCAAGACAATGAACAGCAGATTTATGGTCCCGACGATGTGAAAATGCATCCACGTTGGGCGTCTATTATGCAGGCACAGCAACGGGGGGACAAAGCTGTGATGAGAATGACAGCACTGCGCCCAAGGACGACGACTGCAATTTATTGGGTGTGAACGATAAAGTGGAAATGAAGTGGGGCTGGCAAGATAGAAAGGGGATATAAACTGAAATGGAAGAGGGATGATGATACGGGGTAAAGCGGATGTATGGCAACGGGTAACGGACGCGGAGATCATCAAAATGATCAAACAAATTAGACTCAACACGAGCGGTGACCGCCGGTGGAGCGGTGCTTTAGACTAGTTAAATCGAAGATGGAATCAAAAAATCAGAAAGAAAGCAGGGCAAAGCGTCCCCTCTACCCACTCTCCTTTCCCTCTGCCCCTATTCCTTCTTTGTACTCACTTTCTTTCTCCGCGTCTGGCACGCCCTACTTTTTCACAGCAAGAGCCATCGCCTGACCTTGTTCCTTTAATATACAACCTCGCTCTTTTTTTTCCTTCCCTTCTTTCCCCTCACTCTCATCTTTTGGTCCAACATGTCCCTCAAAGCAGAACTCGAGACTTGGGCCTCTGCTCTTAATGCCTACGACGAGGAGGCTTTCGACAAGAGTCTTGACCTTTTCTCCGTCCGTCTCCCTTTCCCCCAAATATCTCCTCGTTCTCACCTGTTTCAACCAGCTCATCGCTGACTCTTCAAAAATCCTCACTAATATGGGTCTCATTTATGCCACTCTCGGCGAGCACGAAGCTGCCGTCGAACAGTTTATGGCTGCCACCCGTCTCGACAAATACCTTGCCGTCGCGTTCGTGGCTTTTCCGTCCTCCCCCCTTTTCTTTCTCATCTTCAATTCCTCCAGTTACTTCCAGTGTGGAGTCTCTAATTTCTTGCTTGGCCGTTATGATGTTTCCGTCAAGGACTTTGAGGATGCCCTATTACATCTAAGGGGAACTCCGTCCATGTACGTAGCTTATTCTTTTATCCCTTGATATCATCTTAACAATTTGCGCAACTCTTCCAGTGATTATAACCAACTCGGCCTAGCCTTTACATTATACCCCGCTGAGGTTCTGTTTAATAGAGGTAAGTAAGCTTTCTCCCTCGTGTTTCACATCATTTAAACATCGTGGCCCAGGCCTCTCTTTAATCTATTTAGGTCAAATGCAACAAGGAATGGCCGAGATGGAGGCTGCCACGAGGCAAAAAGTAACGGGCGAACATGGCGTGATCGATGAGGCCATTCGTGACCGTGGCGAGGGTTACACAGTTTTCAGCATAGTGTGTCTTGAAATCTCTTGTCCTTCTTTTTGAAATTGACCGGATCGGTAGCCCGTTGGTGTTCTTTACCGACCGTCAGAGAGCAAGCTCCGGAATGCCAAGACACGTGACTTCATGGGCAAAGCTGTAAGTGTGTCACGCCTCCTTCGCGACCACCACGCATTTACCTGTTGTTACGCAGAAACTCGTCGCCTCGGATAATCCCAACGAAGCATACACGACTTTCACAGGCGTTACCCGTTTACGGCAGGGCATCAGCCCTCAAAACGTTTACTTGGATCAGAACGTAGCTGAGGGAGCAGGTGACCTCAACCGAGCTGTTACTCGCATAAGTACGTACTGTCTTGTTCGTTATTCGATGGATCTCATCTTCTGTTTTAGAGGGTCCTGACCTGGACGTGGAACCCGTTGGTCCCCTTGCCCGTGCAAAGACTACGCTCAACGCTCCAGCCAATGTCCGCGAACGCATCATGGGTGAAACTGCCGCCATAGGCGCATCCCAATCAGCGTTACCTCGAGGTGATGGTGTCATCAGCCGTGGTAACACCATGACTACCGGGCGCCCCGGTGGTCAACCAGGCGTTCCCATACGAGGGCTCAACGTGCGCAGACCTGGGATAGAGGACGTTTCTCCTGTAACATCCCCAAAAAGTAGTGCGCAGATGCCCTCCATCTTCTTGTTCTATGCCCCCTGACTCCCTTTCTCATCTTTCAGAGGGATCTTCGGAATACTACGATAATCTTGTAGATTCGTATGTTGAGCGATCTCCTCCGCTCTCAGCCAACAACAGCGATCGTGTCGCCAAATGGGCACAAGGTACCGCAGGCGGACCTTCACGCGCGTCAAGTCGCTCAGGGACACTCAAGCGACGTGTCACACGTCGCACTATCGCGCCGAGCTCGTATGACGATGATGAGGAAGGCTACGGCTCTGGCGAATGGGATGAGATGTACGAGCTGACGAAGATCCGGGTGAAGATTCATTTTGAAGGGGACATCCGTGGCATGGCGCTTGACCCACAGATGCCCTTTGCCGAGTTTAGACAACGCGTGGCGGACAAGTTTGAAACGAGCCCTCAATTCATCATACTCAAGTTCCGTGACGAGGACGGCGGAAAGGTCTCGTTGCGCGATTCGAGCGACTATGATCTTGCGATTGAGACGGCACGCGAAAGTGCCAAGGGCAAGCCAGAGGGCAAGCTCGAGCTCTGGTGTGAGAGGAAGTAGGATAACTAATTGTTGCATGGCTATGGCGGATTATTGCTGTAATTCTTGGGTTAATGCTCATCGATCATCATTTGTATATATCGTGCGTGTATTCTTGACACATTTGATTGGTACAACGCTATGCATTTCGTCCTTCGTTTTTGTTTTCATCGGTGCAGAGAGCGCCTTGGCATTTAGTTCCTTAGATACAGCTCACCACAATACAATCATGTCTATTGCTGTGCACAATCACATTGAATAGAGAGAAGTAGAGACGTGCTTTGAAGATGTAAAGTAGAAAAAGGTGCACCGCCAACCCCCTGGAAAAGAAACTCAGAAAACTGGATCTGCAAGACACTACATACTTTGTTTTGGCTTCTATAGTCTATAAGTCAATTTTTGTCAATGATCCGATCAATAACGTTGCACTCTTTTAGAGACAACGCGCGTTGAGTTCCGCTGAGGGCACAAGCCTGAGAGTGTCCGGGTTGGCGCTAACCAATTTTTTCCCATTGTTGGCACGACAATGAACAATTGAAAATTGACAACAAAGTCCAAGCAAGCAAACAAGCCAAGTGACACAGACTCACCTCACGTCAGATTACACAAGGCTCAAGGGCCCCCGTATTTTATCGGATTTACTACTATGCTGTCCGGTACACTCGCCAGTGGCTGATTTGCCCTTTCCACTTGCCGATAATGTTCTGTAAAGCTCTGTTCGTTGGCGATAGTCTGATTTTTTTAGTAATTACCTTCTATTACTATCTAAATATTGGACTAAAACATAAAAATCATTGATTGCTTGGAAGTGGGAGAGGTAGGACTGTTATCAGTTTTTTCCGTGCTAGTCATTGCATCCAGCGTGTCTCGTTGTGCGAAGCCGGCTGGCTAACGCAGCGACTAGATTATCATTTAGGGTGCACATATATCCCCTGAACCAGCCACATCCCGCGCGCAAATGACATCAGACGCTACGCAAAGCCAAAACTAGCTCGGCGCAGTAAACGGCATAAAACGCTTGCTCGAGACTGGTCGCATCAAATAATATGACTCCACAGTTCTTTGACAATCACAGGTGCTTTTCCATGATATGACACCAGCTCCCACGACAGCATGCACATCTTTACCGGCCGGGTTTTTAAAACTTTCAGAGCTTCTACTTCAAACTTTTCAATATAATGGCTAAGGATGGTTGCAATGAGCACGTGTGCTAATAACTGCACCAGCCAGTCGACTTTGTAAGGAGCGGAAGATCGTGGAAGAGCAGCCGATTTCTCTCTAATAATCAAGGTAAAGTAGTAAAGCCGTGTATAAATGTGGAAAGATAAACAGACGGCACGACTGTCAACGTGTCAACCGTTAACGCGTTAACCGGCGCGCTGTGTGGCGATTGGCACAGCCTAAAGAAGAAGAAAGGGATGGGCGCATGGCGTTAGCCACATAAGATAAGACAGCGGGGACAACTGAGATATTAGTTTTGAGCACAAAAGGCGCATGGAATCAACCCTGCGTACAGCCGTAGCTCATGTTGTTGTTGGCGTTCATATGCGCCGTGGGAGGAAACAAATATGCCTCCGGAGTGGAGTGGACGTGCAAGTGAAAATGTATGTGGCGTAAAGTGTCTTAATTTGGTAACACGCTGTAAGTTACAGTAATATGCTGTAACACCGCTACGCCGTTTCATATCTGTCCATAGCTGCTGACTCGACTTTTCTCTCGACTTCCACATTGCACCACCCCTGAGTAAACGGCGTATCCCCATTCCTCCGTATCTGACGCTACCTAGACATCATCTTCCATCATTACCTGCCAGTGCACAGCTACCCGCCCGCTTGCAGGGCAGTATCTTCAAACATGGACTCTAAAAATGCTCAGAGCCAGAGTCCCCTGGATGTTCTACCCGCTATGGCTCTCCACCTCTTCAAATAATTGTTTTATCACCCTGGGGAGCTCTAGCTAAATTGTCTGTTACGGCACAGCGATCACAGGACCTTGAATATGACATACCGTGGTCGCCTAGGGGGTTGTAACGGCCACCACCTCATTCCAGGTTCTTGGCGGCTTCGCACTTCGCCCGTTGTTGGCGTTCCCTCCCTCCGATATTCCATGACACTCCACATATATATATATGTATATACATTAAGCTCTCTCCCCTCGGCTCAATAAAACTCCTTTCCGAATCGAAGTGTCATATGCCTCCTCATCAAGTCGAGCCGCAAGCAAGTCACTCCCAAGAAGGTGGGTCTTCCGTTCCATTCCATCTACGGGGACATGTACAACAAAACGATACGGTCAGCAATCTAACCTAGTGTCCTTCCCTTCATGGCTCGTGCTCATCCATCTCTGGCTTATCGTAGCTCCAGCTTGCTGCTGGCCATGGCCACGGTCGTCAGGGAGATATAATCCCTCCAGCGGGGAATATTGCAATGCAAAGTGGGCCACAAGACCAGCATCACATTGACGTCGTCTACAATGACATGGAATACTATCACACACTCCCACCAGGTGTAAGTAATCTCTATATACGTGCTCTCGAACACCTTTCTCACTAATCATCCATTTTTCTACAGGGTCCAGTACTCCCATATATGAATCACAATGTAGGAGTTGTTCAAGACTTCCCAGCACAAGCACAAATCAGTGCTCCCGTATGTGACTAACTTTTCTTTACCATATGGATGTTGATGTCTAACTGGACAATTCTCCGCAGGGGCCTCAGGGAAATGACTATCCCGGCTACGCCGCTCCGTATGTTGTTCCGGATCCCGACCAGGCAGCCTTTCCAGGTGTTGGGGCGCCCTATAGCCCCCCTTCGGATTATCCAGCTGCAGAGAATCTCCGTCAGCTTGCTAGCCGCTTCCTGCACCATCCCGATTCGCAGATAATTTTGGTTCACATAGAACCAGCTGCGGCTGGTCGGTTCAGGATCGTTCTCTCTCTCGAAATGGTCGATTTTCTCTATCCCGGCTACGCCGCTCCGCATGTTGTTCCAGCCCGCGACCAACCAGCCTTTCCAGGTGTTGGTGTGCCTACTGGCCCCCCTCCGGATTATCCAGCTGCAGAGAATCTCCGTCGGCTTGCTAGCCGCTTCCTGCACCATCCCGATTCACAGAATATTTTGGTTCACATAGAACCAGGTGTGGCTGGTCGATTCAGGATTGTTATCTCTCTCGAAATGGTCGATTTTCTCTGACGCAGTGTTTCTCACCGTCACCTATTCGATGTATCATTTATCGGAGTTGCTGAGATAGCATCTGCCCACCTTGTTGAAGTCACTACCTGTATGTAAGATTTTTGGTAAGGGGACAGGAAGGATAGGTTTCCAACTCGTAGTACGGTTTATCTGAAAATACAGTTGCATGTTCTCTGGGTTTTAAATTAAGCACCGCGTTATCATTCGCCTGACAAAAAGAATCGCAATATACTATGTAGAACACGTGTGGCTGAAGGGGGTATGCATTGTGACCGACTTTGAGTGGTAATACTAGTACTGGTGGTAGTCAACAACCATCCATGCATGCTAGGATTGGAAAAACGAAAAAAAGGCTGTGCCACGACTTGCATGTTATGCGTATTCATGCTAAAATATCCTGCTGCAAGATGTCCTCCGCATTCAAATTCAGCGTCCCAACACGATCCGCCTGCGTAAGGAGGTCAACCAGATACGATCCGGGCTCGACGTCTGCCGCCGCCGCCGACCACGACTTCCCCCCACAATGTTGCAAACTCGTCCTCTCCATCGGCCCTACTCGTCAAGCCAAATACGATTTCAATAATGATGTCATCGGTTCCCCATGTACAGATTTGTCGTCTATCACAGCACGTGTATGTAGTCCTTTTTCGCAAGCAGAGGCAAAAGATGCCAATCAAGGTAGGGACATGACATACAGCCCTCGCTCGCTGTGAGAATGAATTCAGGTTGTCGCACCGACGCCCACAACTCTGTGCTACCATGCATCCTCACAACGTCTATTTTTCAAGTCCTGGGAACTACACTGATAACCTTGGCGGAGCGGGGGTTGTCTGCTGCGATAGCGTTGAAGACTGAAACTCATGATTTTGACAGGGGATGAGTAGAATGGAAAGCGTTGAGTTCACTGATGAATTTCGGCCGATGAAGAGGCTACCTTCGGGCGACGCCAGGAGCGCGCTCGCACACTGTGTCAAGCAGGGGCGATGCGTATTGAAGGTGGACAGGGGCTGAAAGCCCAATGGACTCGATATAAAGGAGTGGTGTGTGCTCTACTGACAAGTAAAAGCGACTATATGGTGTGTAAGTGAGAGTAAGTATATGTTGGACGTGTGGCACGTGCCCTAAGCCTGGGGCTGACTAATACCCCCAACGGTGCTAGCCGTTGTGGCTGCACTTCCAACAATGCGTTGGCAAGGAGGAGTGCCACACATCGCGCATAGTATCTGGTTTGGACTGCGAGGGTACTCGCGCGTTTCAATTTCGTATCTAAGCGGTTTATCTACTTTAATTTTTTCGCTTATCTCTTTACTAGATTGCTAGCAAGCGGCATCCCTATGACACTGCGATGCCGCCACAAAACCTGCAACAGCAGACATCAGATCAAGCGCGATGCGCGGGCCCAACAGGCATCGGAGCGTCGACCGACGCCACTACCTGAAGGCCTACATATACTTTTCTTCACTACTTACAACTTGTTTTGAGTACTTTCTTTCTTCCTTCCTTCCTATTGCTCACTTAGAGACGCGTGGCGTTGATATTTACCGTATATATCCTTAAGGTATAGATTAGAAAACTAGGTACTATGTACTGTAGAAGAAAGGTCGGGGCGAACACCATCCAACAAAAGCGATCTTCCTCTCCTCACTTGTGCGACGCGCGATCACTCGACCACTCTTCTGCCTCATCAAATTTATCCATTCACAACAAACAGAAGGAGAGAGACCAAGATCGGTAGTGGCAGTGTTAGGTGCGATATACAGGGTGCAATCACCACAACATGCAATTGAGTCCCCCTAGAGACGTTACTACTGGGCCCGAGTTCAAGTTGCGGGAAGTTGCTACCGCGCATTGGCCGAACTTGAATTATCCCGCGTGACCTGATACAGTTATTTCGCTGTAAAAAACTCATAAGACCGTGTTTGGGGAAGAACCGCTGCGAGGAGAAAATTAGCATAGAGAGCTAACTTGGTTTGCCCCTGTGTTGTCTCCGAGTCCGAGTCCGAAGCGCCTTATACCGACAGTATGATATATGATGGTACAGTATCAGCGACAAAATTAAACCTTCCAGTGGATTATCTTGACCAATTGTAATTGATACAAGATTCACTTAGGTGTCTTCTGGTACATGGAGCCCATCGGGATCAAGACCTTTGCACAGGCTGACGTGGAGTTCGAGACATTAGTAAACAGATATTCGTGTGGGATGTACATGTACCTGGCTGGTTTTGTATATTAAGTTACATGGGTACGAGGAGCCCAATGAGGATAAATTGGGAAGGGGCACCCACTGATATTTGCAGGCGCTGACTATACTAGTATGGAGTGCCATGGCACATAACGCCGGGACGATGGTCCCGTGTGGGATACCATCCCAGCACCAAAGCTAAGGGCTGCATATAGCCTGAGGGCCCTCGGGCTCTTTGTATTATTATACTTCATCAATGTCAACACAGATTACAGTAAATTTTAACGTGCCCCAACGATGGCGATATGAAAGTAAACCACCTCTGATTTCCCCTCACATGCGACATACGGCAACAAGGGAAAGGTAGGGCTGAGTCGCTAGTGTTACGGGCGCTAGCGAGGAAAAGCGCATTTGGAGGGCGCAGGATATGCGACCTACAACAGGACGAAGAAGTACCCAGGATCAGAAAATTGTCGACACGGATCAGGGAGATATCTTGGGATCAACATTGTCGATATGACATCCGAGCTTTCACATAGAGGATTTGTGGGAAGTGCCAGTGGGGATTCAATATTCAATATTCAATGATTGTTGGTTGTGTTATAATAATTGAAGTTGAATACATCTTTCCAGCCAATGGCCTCGTGCGCTCCGGGAAATTGGCCAACAAACTCCCCTCCCCTAACCAAATAAAGAGGGAAAAGGCAATGATTCCGCTTGCTGCTACGGAAGCCGTTGACTACTTCAGCGATTTCACCAGAGCTGGCCCAGCCCCAAGATGATAAAAAAGATCAAATCTCACCCGCAACTTGCATGTCCCCCTCATACCCTACGACTTGGATTCAAGTTGTCAGGTCACCTACTAGTACCCCTCCAGCCTAATATACATCAGGGAAAAATAACATTGCCAAGTATCCCTACATAGCATACATAGCAGATGGTAGCTGTGTTGCTAAGTCCCTTTTATTTTGCGCTCTGTAGCAACATAAGTTCCTATGGTAGCACTAGGTAGATCCATGTAGCACTGGTAGCAGTGTAGTATTGTAGCATGCTATGGCCCATCAGCAAAACCATTTGTTGCTCCATAGTGCTACATAGCACTATGTAGCATTAGGTAGTATAGGCCAATCTATGTATTGTACCATGTTCCCCATTCTTTGCACCTTCAATGTTTTTCTTTTTCCAACATATAAATTTCCATTTTCACACAGATTTCAAAAATGGAAGATTTATTATGTAATAGTATTACAAATTATGTACACTTGTCCCCTCACTCTCGCTATCCCTCTCGCTCTCACTATCCCCCTCGCTCTCGCCGTCCCCCCTCGCTCTCACCGTCCCCCCTCGCTCTCGCCGTCCCCCCTCGCTCTCACTGTCCCCCTCGCTCTCGCTCTCGCCCTCGTCGCGTGGTGTCCTCCTCGTCGCGTGGTGGTGTGCCCTCGTTGCGTGGTGTCGCCCTCGTCGCGTGGTGCCCTCCTCGTCGGGTGGTGGTGTGCCCTTGTTGCGTAGTGTCACCCTCGTCGCGTGGTGCCCTCCTCGTCGCGTGGTGGTGTGCCCTTGTCGCATGGTGTCCTCCTCGTCGTGTGGTGTCGCCCTCGTCGCGTGGTGTGCCCTTGTCGCGTGGTGTCCTCCTCGTC
>QFDX01000185.1:0-16274 GCA_003315875.1 Lactifluus piperatus | reverse complement strand
CTACTTGATCGTAGAGCAGATGCAAATGCCAGGAATAATAATGACTGCACTCCATTGCATTCATCAGCTAAAAAAGGACATTTACAAATTGTTCAGCTCCTTCTCGATCATGGTGCAGACCCGAGTGTTCGCGATAACGACGGCGACAATGCCCTGTTCGTCGCAGCGTTTAGTGGACACCTGGATGTTGTCCAATTTCTTCTCGATCAAGGCGTGGACGTGAATTCGCGGGACAATTCTAAATGGGCTCCAATACATGCGGCATCGCAATTTGGACACCCACATATTGTGCGGCTTCTACTTGATCGTGGAGCAGATGCAAATTCCAGGAATCATCATGACTGGACTCCATTGCATTCATCAGCTAAAGAAGGACATTTACAAATTGTTCAGCTCCTTCTCGATCATGGTGCAGACCCGAGTGTTCGCGATAACAACGGCCGCAATGCTCTGTACGTCGCAGCGTCAAATGGACACCTGGATGTTGTCCAATTTCTTCTCGATCGAGGCGTGGACGTGAATTCGCGGCACAATTCTAACTGGGCTCCAATACATGCCGCATCGGAATCTGGACACCCACATATTGTGCGGCTTCTACTTGATCGTGGAGCAGATGTGAATACCCAGAATATTGATAACATAGCCCCGTTGCATTTGGTATCAGCATCAGGACATCTTGAAGTTGCTCAGCTCCTTCTCAAGTACGGCTCAGATGCAAATTCCCGGAACCACTTTAATTTTACTCCATTGCATAAAGCATCCGAAGGTGGACATCTTGAAGTAGTTCGGCTCCTTCTCAGACACGGTGCAAATCCAAACGACCACGGGAATTGCGACCCAAGTCTGTCCACATTAGCACCCCAAATTGGACCCACTGACACGTAAGTTGCACAGCCCCATCTTGTTCAAACTTGTATCCTAATTCGCCTGGTAATAGTGGTGGAACTCCATTGCATTTGGCAGCAAAAGAAGGGCATGCAGACGTTGTACAGGTCCTTCTCGAGTGTGGCACAAATGCAAACGCCCTCGACGGCGATAATTGGACTCCCTTGCACCACGCATCAAGATTCGGACATCTGGAAGTTGCTCGGCTCCTTCTTGATTGCGGAGCAGATACAAATTCCCTCAACAACAACAATGCGAGCCCATTCCATCTAGCCTCGCTACAAGGCCATCTACATGTTGCTCAGCTCCTCCTTAAACGTGGCGCTGAAGCAACTTCCCCAGGAAATGATGGTGGAGATCAGTTACAACTCGCGACCCAAGGTAGTCACTCCGATATCACAAAAATGGAGTTGGAGCGCGGAACAGAGGAGGGCCCGTCATGAAGCTTCATGAAGCACAACCACGGCCCGCCGGGAGCCGGTGTATGTAACTGTAAATAGTCTGTAATTGTGTTCCATATGGATTTACGATGAGAGGGATCAAGTGGCCTACATTTCGTTGTTCATTAGAGTATCGAGTATGAATTTAGTCATTTGTGGTATCATACTAGTAGCAGTGTATCTCGTGTATATCTTGGACATGTTTGTAACTGAGCGGAAGTTTGCGAAATGGAGGATCGTTCACTGGTGGACTTGTACGATAACAATAGCTTGAATTGCGATGAGACTATCGTTTAAAAGCTTTTGACCCTTCATGTCAACGAATTCCGAGCTGGTGTGTGGCTGGTCATCCCTACACAGAGATGCGGACCTGCACCTTTGCCGCGGCGATCCAAAGTTCTCTATACACGTTGAACAACTCCTTCTGAAGCCTTTCATGCAGCAGAAGCACCAGTAGTTACTAAACTCTGTGGATAATCTATTAAACGTTGCGGAAGCTTAATTGTGCTTATGTTGTACTAAGTGTAGTCAGCTCACACGCTTGGCCTGCCTGAGACGGCTTTGGCTTTACACTTTACACACACCAGCCAGGCCAAAGCCGTCAACCAGGACTTGGCTTCGGCTTGGCCCGGCCTAGGCCAGTATAGAGTGATAGAGTGACCACTACTTAATACTACTTAGCTACTAGGCTGGCCCTTATTTCTCTAAAATAGTACTACTCCATTCCTCCCAAACATCGCCCCACCAATCACCTCTCCAATCATCCTCACCGCAGTGTCTGCGTCTTCCGCTACCGCCAGACGCCCGAGGATTCCGGCTCTCCTCTCTCGGCATCGTCCTCCCGTGCAATGTACACCATACCCCCGCCCACCCTTCGCAGCATGTCTTCGCGTTCGAGTCCCTTGCGGACGATATTCGTGGTTCCCTTGGCGATCACCTGTGCCTATTTATATGCGAGCCGCAAGGCGACAACTGGACACCAATAGGGCGGTTCTTCGACAGTGCAAGGTGTGCCGCATGGACCTAGGTGGTACAAATGAGTGGTATCGATGGATAGATCTAGAGGACATCGATGAACATCATGCCGTGCGTTTCTTTTTTCTCATTCCGCGTGAGATTACCTAGATTATGTGACGTTGTTATTCCTTTCAATATCTATAGGAACACAGCGATGCCAACCCGACGCCCTACCTCCCGCACTTCATACGCGTCTTTGGACCATCTCCCCTGCGCCCATGCCAAAGATGGAAGGAGAAAAGGAAGGCATCAATTTGCTCGGTGTCATAAAATTATACGATATCAACCACCTCGAACATGAGTAGTATGCCCTTTTTTTGTGCCTTCGCCTCCCATGTTCACCTCTCCGCTCAAGGACCTCGCCAGGTAGGACTATATGCCGTGTTTATGGAGAAATCGCAGCACTACAACTAGATGTTTAAGTGGGTAGCGCATCTGCCGAACTCTAAAGAGGTGGTGATATGACAAACTCCTCTTCAGCATGAGCATTGGTACTGCGTAAGGACAGTTCGACCGCTGGCCTTCGAACCACCTTCCTCTCCCTCGCCCTACCGTCACCTTCAGAGCCTTGCCAATACACCAACAAAGCCGGCACGCCACCCCCACCTCTCGAACGAGCGTCTGCGAAAGAAGGGCAACAGCTTGTCGCCGAAGTAACTTTATTATTTGTATTCGCGTTTCACGTTCCAAGATAGCAAGGAACGTGCATGTCCCTACTCATTTTCCTGTTCGTAGTGACGTGACGTATTTCATTTCCGGGGACCTCCAAACTACTGGTGTTACGAAGGAGCTTATGCCATTAGGCGCAGCCAGCCACATACATTCGATTTCTAGGATCATTCTTAACGAATGTTCAATACACCCATGAATCGATATTTGCACGATAAGATATCCGGCACCTGAAAACAAACAAAAGTCACGGAGGGAGAGAACAAGTGTTGCAAAGTTACACGCTTTATATTACGACAAACAAATATAATTTATTACAGCTCTGTTCTTGCAGCGCCTAGTGCACTTCTCCAACCTCGGCTTCGTCGCTCGGAGCGCGCGTGTCCAATACCAAATAGTCTCCACGTGCGGCCACCTGCGCCGATCCAAAATGGTGTTGTATCACCACGACGCCGACAATATAAAATGAAGGGATCGCCTAAAAAAAGCCGTAACTTTTGTTTAGCAATTTTTTCACTTGTATATATATATGGCGTTGGCGCGGAAAGGATGGCGCTCACTATTAACAGAATGCCACAAATGAGTGGACTGCCGCCAGCTGCGACAAGGCCGAACCAGGCAACGTAGAACGCGAGCAGGACGATTGACGTGCCCAAGCCCATGAGCAACACAGTGTGCACGCGCGTGCGATCCCGCGCTGGGATCCGCTGGACCTGGAATCCCGCCGCACATTCCAAACCGTATAAGAGCAATAGACCAACGCCCCACCACTGTATGGAGATCCCTAAGTCAGAACAGGTTGTACCACAAGTTGATACGTCTGGATATGTCACCTTGTGCTCAGTGCCAGAGTCACCATTCTCCATGAAAAGATATGCGAACATGCCTCCTGCGATGCAAGCACCAGCTAGAAGGGTGTGAGCGGCACGTATGTGTGGAACAGGGAGCGTACGCACCGACGTGGAACTGCAAGGTCCGGTGCAGATCATACGCGGTGGGGCTGCCTGACATCTTTGCGTATCGCGCCACAAGCGCGCCACACGGGATGACGAATAGAAACCCGGCGATGCAGAGGACAGCGTGCACGAAGTTGGCAAAGCCATTGTGGCCACCAGAACTACTCGCAGCTGCCCCTTCCGTCCCACCTTTCGCTGCGTTCTGTCCTTCTCCTTCGCCGTCCCCGTTCTCCGGGTCTGTATCAGCGTCGGGGAGAGCTGCAGAGGGAGGAAGCGGTGAAGGCATGTCTGCGGCGACGGTGGAAGGGATGCGCGTCAAATTGAGTTTAGCGCGCCCGGACTTGTGATGAACCGAGAGGTCCACGTTCTCATCTGCCGATCCCGGTGACGTGCGACTGAATGCCCAGATGATGTGTTGCATTACATCTGGCGAGGCCTGTTGCGGCGGCAGAGGGGATCGTGAGCCATAACACCAACAGCGGTGGGCCCACCTAACATAGAAGATAGAAAATACTTACCGGTCGAGTAAATGCCATCTGGGGATGCTCCTCAGTGACCTACGGGGGGAGGGAGGGTGCGTTGCAAGTTGGAGATTAGATCAGAGCCTGACGGGTGAAGCACGTAGGTGCGTGAGATCGCGGGTGACGTACCGATGTCCCCTCAAAGTCAAGCGTAGCGTTGAATGGCGGGTCCGGCCGGGTCTGGAAGTGGCATTATTTCGAATGGCGCCTTGCGCTGCGAGAGCGTCACGGAGGCGTAGGAACCACTTTCGTCACGCGATGGCCACATTATCACCATCGAGCTGTCGCCCATGAAATCTCCGAAGCCACTTATGACAAGGTCGATGGCCCACCGGCATCAGGCGTCAGTGTCCCGCCGGGAAAAACACAGCTATTATAACGTACATGGCCATCCAGCCCAACTCTTGGGAACCCGTGCTGCGCAAGGTGTCTATGCGCCGGCGAAATTGTCAACATCGCGTTGTCTTTGCATTGCGAGAAGTACATACACCGCGCCACGTCACCCGCCACATCACAGTCGATACACATCACCTGTTTTTGACCCACGTCAAATTAGTTTGTTTTTATTCAATTTGGTGGTTATACGTACCGGATTGCACTGCGTGTCATGAGCAGAACTGGATGGCGATTGTCTGACACGTTGCGCCTGCACAAAGTTTGGATGAGTGGCCGGGGTGACTATACCGATTTTGGACAGCGCCACACACTCACCAGTAGTACCTTGATCGAGCTTATTCCGGTCTTTGGGAAATAAATGAGCGAAATAAAAAGGAGAGTCAACAAGGGCGCGTCATCATCGTCTATGGTCGCTCATGCTGTGGCACCACCAAAGCAGAGGTAAAGGTGATAGAGTAGCCTGCTTCCTTCCTTCCTTGGGAGCGTCAGCCCATGTTCGGCCCCGTTCGGGCTCTGTCACAGTGCTTCTTCTGACTTCCAATGGCTGCAATCAAAGCCAACTTGGCCAATTGAGTCAGATCAGCACTTCAATTATTCATGTCGCTTGGTGGAACGTAGCTGCTTTGGCAGCACGCCTATATAGGCCTAAGTAAGTTCTGACCAACTTTGAAGTTTGGACTTGGAAGAAATGCAGTGTACCCCGAGCTCTCTCGTCTTTCTGGGTTTACTCACCCTCCTTGGGAACCTTGGGAATCCTGAACTCATGCTGTGAGCGTTGAATTGGCTTCGTGAGGTATAACTATATCACATATTCTCTATTCACGTAGTGTAATGATATCGAAATGATAGCACGAGACGTCAGATTCTTATTATTATATCATACTTGTATTTTACGATATGAACTCAGTTAGCGCTGAAAGCAATTCCATCACATTGACAGTCCCCGTCTCCTTCGCAACTTGTAGTCCCGTCCTGCCCTTGTTATCCTTCGCCCCTTAATTCAACCCATGCTCGACTAACCAGAGTCCGACAATGAAAGTCCCCTCGCGTAATTCGTCAACGAACGGCACCCTGCGTGAAGCTAGACGGAATGAGGTCGAGCCTTCCTTATTCCACACGTTTACATCTACTCCACAGCCAAGCAATAGCCGAGCGACATTCGGGTGACCCAATACCGTTGTGAAGTGTAATGGAGTCCAGCCTTCATTATCCTGGACATTGATGTCTGCATTGTGTTGTAACACGTCGAGTTTTCTTTCCGCAGCATGCTATACTCTTCGTCAAGAATAGTCACATCTTGGAGGTGATTGTCAATGGGGTCCTCTTCCGAGTCATGGAGCCCACGACGTGCGGCGTAATACAGAGGGCTGATGTTTGCGCGCATGAGATACAAATCCATGAATGGCTGAAGAACGGAATCATGCGCCTATTATCGTGCGAGTCGCTACCCACACCTGGACTTTTGACACAAAATTTCCATCCTCCCTTCCTTCCCACAGCTCTAGGACACTGTCCCTGAGAAGTAAAATAACTCAGATATGTCAGGAGAAAAAGAAGTTGATGGCTTGCCTTGATGTATCGAAATGGCGTTGTGATAACAGGTCCTGGGAAAACACAGTTGTTCTACGAAGAACCGGGCGAGGCAAAAGTGGGAGATGATGCGGTATCGCGTGATCTTCTGTGGTGTAATGGATCGTGACACTGCACGTTCTTTCAATGTTGAAAATTAAATGACAAAGGTTGAATTCAACGTTGAAGGATAAAGTCCGAGTTGGGGAAGCGTGCTGGCCCCTAAATATAGCTAAATGGAGGTTGGGGGTCTGCAAAAAACGCCAGCGGCCACGTCCATCATACATATAGATCTAGACAGTACGCGTAACTTAGTCACGGACATTGCTGATCGATAACCCGCCAGAGAAACGAACACAATAGATGAAACGAAGCTAACCTGCTCCCTTGCAGAATGAAGTTTTCCATGAGAAGTCCTTCGGGACAGCAGGCTGTTAGTGGAGTAGCGCAAGAGCAAGGGATCTCATAATACCCCAGCGGGTGCGGCAATGGTCTCGCATACGCGCGTATCTTTGATTCCTTATTTCATTCAGTATTGTTCTCGAACATAGAGTATGATAGACGCTCTTAGACTGCGCCAATTTTAAGATTTCGGCGTTAGAGATGCATAACAAGACCCGTTGTATGATCATTAAATCATTTCAAGGTTTGTCGAATGTTGCTTGACTGGCGGCCACTACAACGGCCGGTCTCATTATGATCGAGCAAAACTTCTTATCAGGATTAAGTATGGTTAGATAAGGCTAGGAATGTCATAGTCATAGTCAAACATCATCAAAGTCAGAAAGTCAGAAAGAAAGCCATCTACCAGCGCATCATGACACAAAAGGAGGTCCAATAGTCCCCGCCCCTGTGACCAATTTCAATTTGGTCCTTGTAACGTGAACCCGAGCACCACCTTTTCATTTCTCTCCTTGCCATTATTCTTCGTCAAGTCATGTGAGCTCTCAGGTGTACCCGTAACGATAGCGCGCCGTACCCTCAAATCGATCGCGACTCTAGCCGATGGGCGTACAGCGCCGGGACGACACCACGATATCCGTCGTCGTAGTCTGCAGCGCCTCAGTTGATCACCTCATCCGACAAGGCAAACACATCCTCATCACCGTGCGGTTTCGGGATCGGATGACCCCAGTTGGGTGGAGCAATACGCATCGTACACGCCGAGCGCGGCAGCCAGGCTACGAATCATCCCGCGGGAGCTGTACGGCCCACTCTTTTCCTTGTCAGTACATTCAACGAGTACGTAACCCTTCGGCGTGTTCGCCACGAGCTGCAGCACGATCTGGTCCGCCCATTCACGTACTGCTACTCGAGTATAGTGAGCTTGTCGTACGTCTGGGAGCCCTTATTGTACGGTCCAATCTTCACGGCGTTGTCAAATTACCGCCAGAATTCGGCCGAGTTGAAGGACGCGAAAAAATAACGGCTGAGGGACGATAAATATACCGTCAGGCATGGATGACAGGAGGAAGATGCTGCGTTATGGGGACATACGTGACCTCCGATGAACTGGTCTTCAGTGAAAAAGCCGTAGAATGGCAGCTGGTCCTTTGTGAAGTTCCGGCTGATCGGGAAGAATTCCTTAAAGTGGTCCCCGACTACTTTCAAGCTGGACAGAGCGCGGGGAGAGCACGGCTGGAATGTCGCGTCGTCGCAACCGAGCGATGGGTCAAGATTGTAAACAGAAACGGTTAGAGGGGCAGATCCGTAACCAGAGCATCTCAACTTGACATCTGTGATTGTTGTTTCAGTCATGAATCCTTCCTTCTCATTCCAGAATGATTGCAGATGGTCGCCCATGGATCAATTAAACTCTGCCCCAACATTCAGAGAGAAAACACTCCGGAGAGAGAGATCGGACAGCTTTGCTGAATAGAGTTTGACATTGATAAGGAAGTGATTTTACCTCAATCGCTTCACACAACCCCGCACAATCACGATCACTATCTTCCTCCAGTTCTTTATCGCGTGACTGAGCCAGTGTGCCTTGGTCAGGCTCGGAATCACCCGGGGTGATATCCACCTGAGTGAACCGCGGAAACTGCAAATGTGAGGTGGGCGCAGTGTGAGATGCCAACAAATAGCATAAAAAAGAACGCTGAGGGCAGAAAGTACCTGGAGAGGTCCTGGTTTAGCTTTAGGACAAGGCACAGAATGGAACCACGATAGTGCTGAGCTCTCATGCTCATCTTCCTCTGCGAATGGAGAAGATGGAGGTAGTGGGGAAGACGCCGGGGTGGCATGCCGAGGTGAGGTTCTCTCTCCCGAACGAGGGTCCCGTGGTCAATCTCGCTATCGATAACGAAACGAGCCATTTGAAGCCGGGGCCGCGGAGGCGGCGATGACGTTCGTGGCAAAACAAGATTTCGTGGTGAGGGAGAGACAACGCGTGAGCGGCGAACTGGTGTGGGTGGTTCTACCCTCTCGATCTGCGATGGGAGCTGGACGAGCGCCGGTCGGGTGGGGCCAAGCCGTGGTTGCGCATGCAAGGCAAGCAGCGCAGCGGCAACATCTTCTCGCGTTGTAGATGACTGTCTTTGATGGGTATGGCTTGTTGTATCTCGAAAGGGGGGGCCGAGGAGGTGCGGAAGTGCGGATGAACACTTCTTGCACGGGAGAGGTGAGGATATCTACATGAGCATCTTCTGTGTCTAGCGGTGCCAGAGAGGGCGCACGAGAGCAGCTTGATGAGAAAACCGTGAGAGCGTCATCGCTAGTGAGAGCGGGTTCATGCTCCAAGTCATCATCGCTATCAAGCCATTTCGGAGGCGGGGAGATGAAATCCGTGTGGAAGGAAGGTGAGATAGGTGTTATTGGAGAGAGGTATTAGTAGACATGGGTTGGAACGGTTGCAATGATTGAGAGAGCCAGTTGAGGGACGGGTCAAACGGAAGCAAGTGGTTTCTAGTTCACGTGACCTAACAACAGTCATGATGTCACCCATTATTAATAAATCGAAATTGCCACGCCGCATATCTCCTCCCGGATCCAAATGTTTATTTATCAGATCACATTATAGTAAACGCATTTGACCCCCAATTTCAACGAGTTCCGAGCACCTTTGCGATCCAAAATTCTCTATATCATAAACAATTTTACACGGTGAGCGCCTCCTGCTGTTTCATGCAGCAGAAGCACGCTAAGTGGTTACTCAACTCTGTGTTGCGGAAGCATAAGTTACGGTGTGGTCACGCACACCTAGGCTGTGAGACAGCTTTGGCTTTACAGTACGCAAGCCAGGCCAGGCCAAAGCCGTCAACGCGTCAACCAGGACTTGGCTTCGGCTTGGCCCGGCCTAGGCCAGTATAGAGTGACTACTACTCTAGCTACTAGGCTGGCCCCTATTTCTCTAAAATATTCCTCCTTTCATCCCCAAACTTCGCCCCACCAATCACCTCTCCAATCATCCTCACCGCAGTGTCTGCATCTTCCGCTGCCGCCAGACGCACGAGGATTCCGGCAATCCTCTCTCGGCATCCTCCTGACCTCCTCCCGTGCGATGTATGCCCCCACCCACCCTTCGCAGCATGTCTTCGCGTTGGAATCCCTTGCATACGATATTCATGGCTCGCTTGGCGATCACCGGTCACCTGCGCCTATTTATATGCGAGCCGAAACGCGACAATTGGACACCAACCGGGCGGTTCTTCGACAGTGCGAGGTGTGCTGCACGGACCTAGGTGACGCAAGTGAGCGGTACGAATGGATAGATCTAGAGGAGCTCGATGAACATCATGCCGTGCGTTTTCTTTTTCCTCATTCCGCGTGAGAATACCTAGATTGTTATTCCTTTTAGTATCTATACAGGAACACAGCGATGCAACCCGACGCTCTAACTCCAGCACTTCTTGCGCATCTTTGGATCATCTTCCCTGCGCCCGCGCCAAAGAGGGAAGCAGAAGGAAGGCATCACGCTGCTCGGTGTCATCACGTTATACGATATCGATCACCTCGAACACGAGTAGCGTGCCCTTTTTTTCTGCCTTCGCCTCCCATCGTCTCCTCTCCGCTCGCAGACCTCGCCAGGTAGGACTATATGCCATGTTTACGGAGAAACCGCAGCTCCACGGCTAGATATTTAAGTGGGCAGTGCGTCTACCGAACTTTAAAGAGGTGGTGATATGACAACCGCCTTCCCAGCATGAGCATTGGCAGTGTGTAAGGACAGTTCGACCGCTGGCTTTCAAACCACGCGTTTCGCCTTGTCCACCTCCCTCTCCCTCGCCCTACCGTCACCTTCAGAGCCTTGCCAATACACCAACTAAGCCGACACGCCACCCCTACTTCTCGAACGAGCGTCTACGAAAACGTGCAGCAGCTTGTCGCCGAAGTTATCGTACTACTGTATTGTATTCGCGTTTCATGACGTTCCAGGATAGCAAGGATCGTACGTGTCCCTACTCATTTTCCTGGTTCGTAGTTTACGTGACGTGTTTTATTTCCAGGGACCCCCAAACTACTGGTTACGAAGGAGCTTGTGCCATTAGGCACAGCCAGCCACATTCGATTTCTAGGGTCATATTCAACTAACGTCCAATACACCCAGGAATCGATCTTTGCACAATAGGATATCCGGCACCTGAGAACAAAGAAAAGTCACAACAGCCTTGAAGATAAGAGAGAACAGGTGTTTAAAAGTACGCGCTTTATACTACGACAAACAAATATAATTCATCATAGCTCCGTTTTTGCGGCCTAGTGCACTTCTCCAACCTCGGCTTGGTCGTTCGGAGCGCGCGTGTCCAATGCCAAATAGGCTCCACCTGCGGCCACCTGCGCCGATCCAAAATGGTGTTGTATCACCACGACGCCGACAATATAAAATGAAGGGATCGCCTAAAAAACCATAATTTTTGTTTTAGCAATTTTTTCACTTGTATACATGGCGTGGCCGCGGAAACTACGGTGCTCACTATTTACAGAATGCCACAAATGAGTGGACTGTCGCCAGCTGCGACAAGGCCGAACCAGGCAACGTAGAACTATATCATAACTTGTATTTTACGATATGAACTCAGTTAGCGCTGAAAGCAATTCCATGACATCGACAGTCCCAGTCTCCTTCGTAACGTGTAGTCCTGTCCTGCCCTTGTTATCCTTCGCCCCTTAATCCAACCCATGCTCGACTAACAAGAGTGTGACACTGAAAGTCCCCTCGCGTAATTTGTCAACGAACGGCACGCTGCGTGAAGTCAGACGTAACGGGGTCTAGCCTTCCTTAATCCACACATTTACATCTACGCCACAGTCAAGCAACAGTCGAGCGACATTCGGGTGACCAAATACCGTTGTGAAGTGTAATGGAGTCTAGACAACCTTTGCGCTCCCTCTCGTTCTTGCAGCGCACCTCCTTCCTCTTTCGCTTGACCAGAATTACGTCAATGGGAAGGTAGGTTTCCGGAATTGGGGGTGGCGATGGTTGCTTTACGGAAAGAGGGAACGATTGGATTGGGAGGTCGGGCGAGTCATCAGCTAATGAAATTAAACAAGACACTGGTGAGCGAGGTCAGAAAAAAAAGGAGCATTGATGGAAGCTGACCCTGCTGAGCTCTCCTACCTTTTTTTAAAGTCGGGCTTCTGCTTTTCATCAGCGAGACGAGCAATCTCGACCAGAACCGAGTGTAGTGGTACGTTGCTTGCTCTTCCTTCCTCTGGGCGACTCTGGGCGACGGACGAAAAAGTAAAAAGGAACATCACATCTGTCAGTTTTCCCGTAAAGTCACGGTCCACCAACCTGATGTTTGCAAGAGCGTTTCGCACGACTGCCACGCTTGCGTAACTAAAGGGGCTATTTGGATGACAAACTGCGTCGCAAAGATAGGATTAGTGGTGGTGGGTAGCACCCTATGTCAGACCGACGCACCGGAAGGATGACTGACAGTCAACGCGTCCACGACCTGACGCCGCAAGAGCCGAGTCAGCAGGATATTGGGCCAGCGGCGGAGATGACAATATCTTCGCTGTTGCAGAGTTGGCTGCTTTGTTGGGTCACAGACATGGGCCCGGGTACATGGGATTTACCGCGATGAAATTCTGCACTCCTCGCAAGCGCCGGAGTTCGAGCGGGATCGCGGAGCCGCCCACGAGGGTGCTATATCGGTTTTCTGTTACATATAGCAGCTTGGCTGGCCCAATCTTGCATGTAGTGGATGGAGACGGGGCACATGCGTGAAGTGATTCCAGGTTGTCAAGCTCACGTGCCAGTGGGCAGGAATCGGTCCCAGCGGGCCTGGTCTAGATAGGCGGGCTGTCCCGGCCTCCGGTCCGCAACTCCCACAGTTTACATCCGCCCAAATGGTAGCGCTGCCGTCCAAGTACACCGATATGGAAATGACTTTTGCGCCTGATGGATGAGTGTGTTTGGATTCGCGCCACTATCAATACAAATCTACGAGGCAGTGCACTTTTCCTTGGTTTAACCGCAACTCCCTTGTCATGTCCTCAGAGCGGCCAACTACCTCCTCCTTTCTCGATACCATTCCGACTCGTGATTTGAGTGCTTCTTCTGAATCTTCTAATTTACAACCACTTTTGGAGGAAGCCGTTAAGAAGTACGAAGAACAGGTCGGGACAAGCCTCATCGATGATCAACTCGCCATCCAACTCAGAACATGCGATGATGTCGAGTCTATCGCAAAACTCCTCGAAGAACGAGCGCAGGCCTTCCGTGAATCCCGGGGACACGACCGTCACCCCAAGATCAAGAATTCTATCAGGCGTGTTGTACACGTTATACATACCATTTTCTCTGGCCCACGCAATATCTTGGGCGGAGGAGCTGTCCAAGTAGGACACGGTATCGCTTCAGTAGTACGTCTAAACCCGCTTATCATTTCTGTATTCCTCGTACCAAATTCATCTATTATAGTCGTTCCCACCTGTAATGTTACTATTTTCTGCGATTGGTATCCTCCTCGCCGTAGGCATTTTCCTCGGCTCATGAGACCGTGTTATCTTGACATCTAGCATCTCAGGCAGCGAAGGACGTCGATGCAAGTTATGACGCTCTCCTCGAATTGTTCGAGTCCATCGGTAACTTCGTCCAACGCCTTGAGATCTATACCAAAGTTTCCCTCACGACGGCCATGAAGAATGTTGTTACTAAGATCATCGTGGAACTACTGTCTACGCTTGCTCTAGCTACTAAAGAGAGCAAGCAGGGGCGACTGAGTGAGTCCGTTCCTCCAGATAGGTCAGTTAGCTAAAGGCGACGCAGAGAAATTTGGAACGAAGCTGTTGGGAGAGAACGTCGTTGAGGAGACGTTGAAGAGGCTAGATAGACTCACTCATGACGAAGCTTTGACGACAGCAGCGCAGACACTTGAGACAGCAGGACAGACACTTGATATAGTCTACCTTCTTGTACAGAATATGAAGTCGTTCATGGATAGTGAGTGATTCGTAACATTGTTCATCACACAGTTTGTGCTGAACGTTTGTCCCTTAGAGAGCATGGCGTCGCAAGACATTGTACAGCGGATTCAAAGTACGTTTTTAGTAGGGGAAGACGGGAGTACTATATCTAACTGGGTACTAGAGATGATTGAAGAAATGACGAACCAAGCGAACAAGAGAAAACGTCGGTCATTTGTTAATTCAAAATTGCTGGCTAGAAGTACTGAGGCGCTCTTTCAGGCGAGAAGTTGAAGCACACTCTTCGAGAGTGGCTCTCCCCTCCAGATCCGTGGGGAAATCATAACAATGCGTGCAAAACTTATGGGAAGAGAACTGCCACATGGTTCACTCAAAGCGAGGCTTTCACCGAATGGAAATCGTCAGGGCGACTTTTATGGGTTCATGGAAAACGTTTGTATCTTCCACCACTGCATTTACACTCTGGCTGACAGCTCGATGTAGCTGGTGCGGGGAAGACCATCCTCTGGTATGCTGCATATAAAATATCTTCTATAGCGGGAGTTCATGTTGTCTGCAAGTTCTACAATCATCGAGGACATCCTCTTCATGTGCAAGTCAAGATCAGCCTTGTTGGCATTTTTCTATTGTGATTTCAGACACGAGAAAAAGAAGGAACGTAGGGACATATTGTCCTCATTCATCTTGCAACTTTGCGACCAATCCGACTCTTACTATGACATTCTATCCGATTTCCATTCGACTCATGGCCGTGGTTCGCAACAGCCCAGTGACATCGAACTTACAAGATGCCTAGAGGACGTGATCAACTGCCCTAAGCAAGTTCCAATTTACATTGTCGTCGATGCTCTCGATGAATCTCCCAACTCCTATGGAACGCTTTCTCCCCGTGAAGATGTCCTAGAACTTGTGAAGGGGCTTGTTACTTTGGATCATCCGGAACTACGCATCTGTGTAACTAGCCGTCCTGAGAAGGACATTGAGGCTGTCCTTAACTGTTTGAAGCCCCACTCTGTGTCCCTTCACGACGAGAAGCGACAAAAGGAAGACATCGAGGAGTACATCAGATTGGTCGTTAACTCGAACGTCGAGATGGGAAGATGGAGAGTGGAGGATGGGGAACTAGTCGCCTTAACGCTCTCAGAAAAGGCTAATGGGATGTAAGGCATTAGGTCCTACAATGCTCCTAGACGGCCGCTCACATATGTGATGTAGGTTTCGGTGGGCGGCGTGTCAGTTCGACTACCTTCGCCGCTGCCTCCCGCCAGGTATCCGGAAAGCCCTAGAGACATTGCCGAAGACTCTCGACGAGACATATCAGCGGGCTTTGGAAGATATCGTCGAGGCAAATTGGGAGTATGCACACCGCCTGTTCCAGTGTATCATGGTGGCTTCCCGTCCATTTCGCGTCCAAGAACTTGCAGAGTTTCTCGTGTTCGATTTCGAGGCCGGACAAATTGCGACGCCGCTCGAGGGTTGGCGCGCAGAAGACCCAGCAGTGACTGTGCTTTCTACATGCTCAAGTCTGATTGCCATCGTCAAGGCAGATGATTCAGAAATTGTTCAATTTTCCCATTTTTCTGTCAAGGAATTCTTAGTGTCGAGTCGCATTGCCAAGGGAAAAGAAGCCATTTCCCGCTACCACGTTCTTCTGACACCTGCTCACACAATGGTCGCGCAAGCCTGTCTCGGCACCCTACTACACCTCGACGAGAATGTCAGCGAGGATAGCCTTAAGGACTTCCCTCTTGCCGAGTATGCTGCGGAGCACTGGGTGGACCATGCTCAGTATGACAATGTATCGCCGGCTGTACAGGATAATATCCGACTGCTTTTCGACCCAAGCAAACCGTACTTCACAGTCTGGACCTGGTTGCTTGATTCAGATGTTATATTGGATCAAGCAGGATTATTTTTGGATCCCGATGCCCACAGGCACTGGAAGCGTTCAGAACGTCCATCACACCCCCCTGGAACACCATTACATTTTGCCGCAGGATACGGCATGTATGAGGTTGTAGAATTCCTGATTGTCGAACACGCACAAGACGTAAAGGCTCAAAGGCACTCCGATAATCGCACGCCATTGTTCATAGCCTCTATAAGGGGACACACCGAAGTTACACTAATTTTACTTCAGCACGGTGCTCCTGCGAATGGCCGCGACAAGAACGGGTCCACACCATTGCATGCGGCATCAGTAGCAGGACATCTGGAGGTTGTTCGGAACCTTCTTCTCCACAATGCAGATGCCAGTCCTAGGGACAAGTTTAGCTTGACCCCACTGCACCTTACATCAGAAACCGGAGATATGAGGATTATAAAGCTCCTCCTCGAACATGACGCAGATGTGAATGCCGACGACGACGACGACGCAACTCCCTTGCATCTGGCTTCGCAACGGGAGCATCTGGAAGTTGTTCTTTTACTTCTCAATCATGGTG
>QFDX01000184.1:0-12215 GCA_003315875.1 Lactifluus piperatus | reverse complement strand
CTCCAACCAGCGCTCAGCGCCTATTCCTGGCTCGCTGCAACCCTCATTCAACACCCTTCAATTTGGTTCAATGTAATGTCGGACAGTCAGTTAAGACAAACCATCAGCTAACTTTCTCATGCCGCTAGTGGAGCCCAGTATCAGGCCTATGCTGCACCAACACCGCAGCGGACAGCTGGTAAGCGCCTCCTCACCCGTACCACACTGCCCTCACGTTTTGTCTGTTATTTCAACCCCTATGCTACACAACAGCTTATCAGAAGAATATTGCTAACTGGTCTACATCTTCGACTCCTCCACCGCGCACGGCCTCACGACGCAGCCGCCTAGCAAAGGGCAGCAATCTGGTACCCGCACCGGCGACCCCCGCTACACCAACACCTGCTGCTGTTTCTTACATCCAGTTCTCGCGTACCAACCGCAACCCACGATACCCTCGATACCATTGGTGCCTCTACCTACCGACCCCCAGAATACCAGACCTCGCATGCCGTTACCAACAACACCGCAGGCACTACAATCGACGTGTTCCTCACGACTGCAGACCGGTGCGACGCTCCTGGTGCAACCGGTCCTCTCCGCCTCGTCAGGAACCACTACCGCTGCGTCGACATCGACGCGCCCAAGACGTGGCGGTGTCGTGAGCTATGCCGATCCCGGTATTCCCGACGCTGGTGAAGTCTATTCGGCTGGATCCGACTTTGTCGCCAGCGGTGGGACGCGGACGGCCATACACGCTGCGCGCGGTGCCACTCGTACTGCTAACGGGGTCATCACGTATATTGGGGCCACATCAGCTTCAGCTCCTGCCGGCGGCGCATTGTCCCGGACGGATTTAGATCAGAGCTATCTTGGGATGATACCGCCTTCGCGGTTCATAATCGCGAAACAGTCCGCTCCGACGAAGCAAGCAGATGTGTAGGTGTTGACCATCGTTATTTTAGGGCATACTGAATGACAGGTGGTGTTCGTGTGCCATCAGTTCGCAGGAGATGCTCGTGGACCAGGCGAAGCGCTCGGTTTCGCTTGTCCCAATTCGTGTCGAATTTGAGACGGACGCACACCGTATTCGCGACTGCTCCGTGTGGAACTTATATGAAACTCTTGTCACACCAGAACAGTTTGCGCGTACGTTCTGCGCAGATCTCGATTTACCAGCAAAACCGTGGATGGATACAGTCGCAGCAGATTCACTGCCAATGTACCAACCGCGCCGCCCGAGAGCCTGCATCTAGCGGCAGTGAAAGACAGATTACAGGTCACCTGCTGCTGCCTCAATGCTGAAGTTGATCATCTTCACATGGGGCAAAGTATGAATCCTGTGAAAAATTAAAGGCTGCCAGTGCGCCCTAGTGACGTCGCAGTTGCGACCTCGGGTCCAAGTCTCAATCCTTGGGCTAGCTCTCGCCGACCTACTCTATCCCCTAATATCCGTCCGGCGACGCAGCACTGTCTTGCCAGTGCTTCATTGCTGTCTCTGTCTCCGTGATTATCGAACTCGCCAAACTAAGTTTCGGACGCATGTCCGGACACGGACGAGTTGCCATAAGGATGAGATGTGCTGGTCCAAGTAAGGTAAGCGAGATATGGAGTGTGGGCATGAACTACTCCACGGCACAGAGCGAGCTTGACACCGAGACCGGACGATTCCCTTCACGGTCAGGGTACTGTAGAAGAGTGATCACTCGTTGTAACACCCTTTTTCGCACACGTGTATGCATCTCGATGTGGCAATATTGTAACCGTATACCATAATAGGCGACCAAATGTAACTGGGGTTTCGTCTGAAGACAAACCTATCTTTTATGCAGCTTGACGATCTAATAAACGAGAGAGCGTAATGCTTGGACCTACCCTACTGTATATATATATACAGTGTAGTGACATGACTAATGTTACCTCTATGACCGATTATGATCGATTATGATTTACTGAGGTCTCTGTTCGTAAGTTAGCTGTATGCATTGTTAAATATACAGTATGAGCTCTCTTCGAACAGCACCGATGGACTCTCTTGTTACTTTTACGTACGCAGGTCCTTGTGGTAACTTAAATGTAGTCATAGTTGTCGCTACTCGCCTACACAGATTTTCCAAACTCAAATTGTGATATTCTGAAGGAATCCTAGATACTTCCATGCCTTCCCCAATCCACCTATCCTCGTCGGGCGCCATGCTCCAACAACAGCTGTGCAACTTCGTGATGATTAGATATCGTAGCCATGTAATATGACGTCAAACGACCATAACTATTTCGCGCGTGCACATCCGCTCCATGGTCAAGGAGTAGCCGAACAACATCGAGGTGTCCATACATCGACGCGTTGCACAGTGGCACATAGTTATTTTCGGCTTGATCCCCAGCGTTCACATTAGCTCCGTGTTCTAAAAGGAGCTGCGCAACGTCGGTAAGTCCATCCCTCGACGCATAGTGCAGTGGCGTCCAGTTTGAATTCCCTTTGATATCCACATCGCAGTTGTATTCCAGGAGAAGACGTACAGCTTCAACTTGTCCACGCATTGATGATACATGCAACGGAGTGTAACAAAGGCCGTCCTTCGCAGTCAGGTCGGCTCCGTGATCCAGTAATAGCCGCATACACTCGAGGTGTCCACCACGACATGCACCATGCAACGCAGTCCCGCGTCGACCACACTTGCCATTTACATCCTCCGCGTGCATGCTGATAAGCCGTCTTGCCATCTCAAGAAATCCGCAAAATGCTGCATAATACAGAGGTTTTGCCCAAGGTGGCGATGGGTGTTCAGAGTGTATGTCCATGTATGGTTCCTTCCCGTTGTAAATATCGTATATCCAAGTCCATGCTGCCAGATGTGACGTATGTGGGTTGAAAAGTCTTTCCATGGCGTCTCCAATTTGGGATGAAACATTCTCGAACTTGGCATGTTCGACCCAGTGCCGAGCAGCATAAAATGCAAGAGGGAACTCCAGAAGCTGCTTTTTGTCTGTTTTATCATCCAACTGCAGCAACACAGTTAAGCAAGCTTGAGCAAGAATAGCGTTTGCCGGTTCCAGCAGGACATGGAATTGGGAGACATTTCCAAAATTCGATATCGCAAGCCGTTCAGAAGTCAAAAACTCCTTTACGGAGAAATGAGAGAACTGAACGACTCTGGTGTCTTCGACACCGACAATCGAGATTAAACTCGAACATGCCGCGAGCATAGCATCTTCAGGATCCACGGGATGCCATCCTGCCACAAGGTTAGGAGCCGTATTCGAATCGAACTGGATCGCGAATATCTCCGTGAGCTCTTCGAGACGGAGAGGGCGAATTGCTGCAATCAGGCACTGGAATAAATGATGTGCGTGCCCCCTTTGCTCTTTGGGAATGCATTCCAATGTCCTCTCGTAAGTTTCATCCAGTGTGATAGGAAGTTCGTCCAGTGCCTTGCGAATACTTGCAGGAATACATCGACGCAGGGTGTCCAATTGACAATGTACCCAACAGAACCTGTCAAATACAATCAATAACAGTGATGAGGTACCGTAATAGAGGTGCCTCACATTCCTTCGGCTCGTTCCGAAAGCGTACTGATTACAAGCTTCTTGTCCTCTTCTCTCCAACGACACATTGCCTTGTTGTTCTGAACAAAAGAGCGCACATAATTCATGATATCCTCTCTTTGTCCGTCTTCCTCGTGAAGGGACATGCGTCGAGACCCTGTCGCAAGGGGATTAAGAACAGCTTGTATGTCGTGCTCCGGACGACTCGTAAGGCAGATATGTAGATTTGGATGTTTCGACTTCACAAGATCCTCCAAAAATTGTAGAACTTTTTCACGGGGTGATGGTGTTCCGGTGTCATTCGGACATTCGTCCACTGCATCCACAATGATATAGATTGGGACTTGTTCCGGAAGTACCAGCATATCCCTTAAACATTGTCTTAGAGCAGCTTCGTTGGGCTGCTCCGATCCATCACGGCACTCAGTGTAGAGTTCAGAAAGAATGTCCCAGCAGCGCTCAGAGTGATTACAGAGTTGGGTGAGAAGTGATGAGAGGAGACCTCGGAGGTCACGTTTTTGAATATCTTTGAAGTCGAAATAATAGTATGCGATTAATGCTGATCTCGACTTTTGCATATCCTTGATGTCCTCGATGATAGTGGAACTTAATGGCAATTCAAATTATGACGGCCAGGAGCCTGGGAGCCACATACCAAAAAATGCTTTTGCCTGATCCTGCTAAGAGGTCAGGGAATTAGTAAATGACCACCGTTGCACAGGACAAGACGCGCGTACGATTGCCACGAACCCACAATAGCGAAGGGTTCGTTTTCCACTCTTCGAATCTCATGCCTTGGATAAACCAAGTTGCGGACTCGTGGTCTCGAATATCGCACGCAATATTGTGATTTATAGAAGGATTTGGAGGAGCTAGCCATGTCCGAAGCTTCTCACGTGACTGGTTCTCTGTGACTACGTTTCAGCATCGAAGGTTGACGGTCGCGGCATGGAGGAGTAACCCACGTTTGAGCTCTTTCGTAGCTGGTTTAACATAAAACAGTTGGTCGACATATGGACAAAGGTAAGAGAAGTTTACCCACCTTGTACTATTTTGTTCACATTATTGTCCACTTGATGTGTAACCTCCAAGTTCCTCGCAACAGCCATCCCCGTTTCTTCTTGTGTGAGCATGTCCAATCGTTGTAGCGCATCTGCAATCTTTGTGCTTCCAATTCCTACAAGGCGCTTCGTGTACTTCTCTAATCCACAATTAGCAGGAAACATTTCTCGAACGTACCCACTCACTCATTCGACTCTGAGACATCTCCTTAGTGGAAATCCCAAGAACGAACAGCACTTGAGCCATAATTTTCCCGTATAACTCCGTCATTTCCGTCGTTAGCGGTATGCCATTGTATATTCTGAGGCGTTGGAGGAAAAACTGAACACGCTCAAAGAGTTTGACGAGCGTGTCGTGGCTTGCGACAACACCCTTGACTGTCTGAAATATTGCATTTTAACATACGAGCCAAGCTAAAGGTGAGGTACCTACTGTGAGGAGAACGCTGACTGCTGCAAAAATAAGTTTTGAGGGCGAGAATGGCTAAAAACGAAGTTTATGAAATTGTTACAAGTGACCGGGTCGGTTACTGTAGGACTTACGACGAGTGCAAGTGCCTCTCCGAAGGTTGCCGAAAATGTGGAGAGGATATTGACGGTGGGATCGAGGTATCTCATGAGCCTGTCATCAACGCTGCGGTATTGTTCAAAAGCCGAAGATTGGGTCCGAAATATGTCCAAGACGGCACTGGGAGAGTCGCATTCATGAAACTGAAGAGCGAATGGATGAGTATGTAGATCTTTCTTTGTGAGCTTTTTGTATTCGATTGTGGCAGCTTGGAATAATGAAGTAAAGTTGTCCATGGAAGGACTGGTAGCGGGTGTCCCAGTTGTAGTAGACATCTCGCAGCTGGATGTGGGTGGGGAACAAGTTGGCAGGTTGAGGGGAAGTGTCGAACGTCGAGGGAACCATATACAGCCTCAACACAGCTCGTTTCAAATCATTCAGCGGTAATGACGACTTTTTTTGGACAAGGCGATGTACCGTATTAGACAGCCGGTAACTAGGTTACCGGTCAGCGCTGGTCAGCTCTATACTCATCTAAGCGCTGGTGGTGCGGACCTTTCAGCTCATTGGATCTCAAAAAGGAAAAATACATTTAGGCACGTCGCAGCAGTTGTCTCAGACTCTCAATGGCTTCCTACCCACTAAAAAATGTTGGTTTCGATGTATCCAGTCGCGGGGGAGAGTCATAGTGTATTTTTTGTTTCTTTTTCAGGTATCATTAGCACTGTATAATGTAGGATCCGAAATAACAAGGTGGTATCAGATACTGGTATTCGGAGGAGCTCACTCCCTCATGGTTTTCCGTGGTGTGGTTCTGTTTTTGGGTCTCTTTTGAGCATGTGGTACAGGTATTGGCCCATATGTGTAGCAGCAGGTAGCCGCAATTTGGGGAGGCCGTGGTGTGCGAGAGTGACAATGTGTTCAGTTGCCAACCTTGCCTGCTTGCCTGTCGTGGGAAAACCCGACCAGCAGTGGTGGTTCGGACCGCATCTAGTACTGTAGTCCATGGTTTTCGCTGGCACTGGAAGACATTGAACCCAGAGTCCATCGTCAATCCTCCTCAGCCATCAAATTGCATCAAAACTCAAAGCGCTCAATGTTCAACGTTCAACCCTAAGCCATACTCTTACTAGTATCTATGGATAAAGATGTGATAAGATGAGAAGTCGACCTGTGAGTGGTCGACAAGGGAGTCAGGTACAATCGGTCACATTTCCTATTATGGAGCTACTAGCTATATATATGTGATATTACCAATCCTTAGTAATACTTTAGCTAAGCTTTCCTATTCGAGGCTTGTCCCACAACACTCCCCCTCAAGCTGTCGAAACACCTAAGCCAACGACGTGTCGGTTGTGCTTATCAGGGGTAAGTGCTTTAGTTAAGATATCGGCAGTTTGTTGAGGATCGCAGCATGGTTGGATTTCTAATAAATTGTCTTGTATTTGTTGCCTGATCCAGTGAAATCTAATCGCGATGTGTTTGGATCGCTTATGAAATTGTGGGTTCGAAGCAATTGCTATTGATCCATCATTGTCCCCAAATATTGTGATTGGTTCCTGTGCTTGGTAGCCCAATTCCCCGTATAGAGAGCTCAGCCACTTAGCCTCGCGCGCGGCCTCGGATAGCGCAACGTATTCCGCTTCTGTGGAGGATAACGTAATGATGGTTTGCTTACGCGATCCCCAAGTAATCGCTCCTGCGTTCGCGAGAAAGACATATCCAGAAGTTGAATGATAATCTTCCAAATTCGCATAAGCCGCATCAGCATACCCGTAGAAGGGATTGTTGCCTTGTAGATCTGTTGATTCGGAACGATAAACTATACCCTTAGCCTTAGTGCCAGCGAGATAACGAAGAATTCGCTTAGTGGCGGTCTGGTGGGCTAGGCTCGGGTTTGCCGTGTAAGCGCTAAGGCAGTTGACTGCGTATGTAATATCGGGCCGTGTAGCCGTTGATAGATATTGAAGGGAACCGATGAGGCTAGCAAATGAATTGCTGCGATCTCCATCTTCGCCTACTGGATTCTTAATTAGCACAATATGGTGATCCAACGGCATCTTCACTGGATGACAATTTTCCATGCCTTCCCGCTTTAGGATGGATTCGATGTAATTAGTTTGTGTGATGCAAATGGAGTCCAATCCGCGGGTAATCTCGATGCCGACAATCTTTGATGGCTCGCCGATGTCTGTAAGATCTAGGACGCTGTTCAAATCTGCCTTGAGATGTTCCATGCCCTCCTGAGTACTGCAAAAGAGTAGAATATCATCTACCCAGACGGTGAGAATTTGGAAATCGCTTTGAGTTTTTCTTGTGTAGGCGCATGCGTCAGATTCCAGGGGGCGGAAACCTAAATTCCTCAGGCGTCTGTCTAGTTCCTTGTTCCATTCACGGCCAGCTTGTTTTAGTCCATAAAGGGTTTTTATTAGACGGCATACGCAATCGGTGCCATCGTTGTATCCATCGGGTTGGCGCATGTAAACCTTTTCTTCCAAGTTACCGTTTAAGTAAGCGCCCTTCACATCCATTTGTTGCACCTTTAGATTCTTCACTGGGACCAAGGTGAGGATTGCACGGATCATCTCTAAGCGAACAACTGGTGAATACGTCTCATTGTAATCTTGTCCCGGTCTTTGGGAGCACCCCTTTGCAACGAGTCGCGCCTTGTATTTTACAAGTTCTCCGGCTTTATTGAATTTCTTGACTAATACCCATTTATTGGCGATCGGAGTAGCATTTGCTGGTTTATCAATGAGTTGCCAGGTGCCCATACGCGCGAGCTGATCTAACTCGCTAAGGATGGCCTTTTCCCATTCCGGCCAGTCAGGTGACTGCTTAGCCTGTTTGAGGGTTTTCAGCTCGTCATTGCCTGTCAACTCATATGCGGCGTGTGTCATATCAGTTGACGCAGGTATGGATTGATGAATATCATCACCGTAGGGATCGTCAAGGAGTTTATAGTCTACGCGTGGTAATTTTCGCAGCGTACGTGAGGAGCTCTCCTCCAGTGAATGTTCTGAATCTTCGTCGCGCGTCTTTCGCTTTCGACTTTGAGTGTCTGAGTTTATAGGTGGTGTGGATGTAGTGTTTTTAGAATGTGAGGTAGATGCGTTGATTCCCGTAGCGTCCGAATGCGGCATGATGTTCTCTGCTGCCTCCCCCTCGCATTGTACGTCGGGCGTGTTGATTTCTATGCCTTCAGTCACCGCCGGAGTTGAAGCGGGCAATGTAAGGAAACGGAAGTTTCGGGAAATGAGTACTTTCCGGGATTTCGGGCTGTAGTATTGGACCGCTTTCGCCCCATCATGGTAACCGACAAATAACCGTTGTTGTGATTTTGGTTGTAGTTTGTGTCCTTTATGGCCACCTTGTTGGAGAATCCAGACCGGGGCACCGAATTCCCGTAAATGGGAGACGTTAGGTTTCTCTCCAGTCCACGCCTGATATGGCGTTATTGTGCAGACGCGTGTGTATGCTCTGTTTCGAAGGTAGGCGGTGTGTTTGATTGCTAGCTCCCAGAGAAAACCGGGTAGTCTGCAGGCATTGATCATAGCACGGGCTAGCTCCACTAGGGTGCGATTCATACATTCTGCTACTCCGTTTTGGGACGGCGAATAGGCGGCGGTGGTTTGTAATTCAATGCCTTCCTGTTTTAGCCAGTCAATAAGATCGCCGGATAGAAACTCTCTGCCTTCGTCACAACGGATCGCACGTGGTTTCATTTCGTGAGTTTTCAAGAATGTAATATAATCTTTGATTTTTCGCACGGCGTCTCGCTTTATGTTTAAACCCTTGACGGTGACGTATCGTGTGTGATCGTCGATCAAGCCGAGGAAATATTGAGATCTGTCGATGGATTGGACGGAAAATTTGCCCCATACGTTGAGGTGTGTGAGCTCCCCCGCATGTTGGGTAGTATGAGCCGAATTTTGGGGGTAAGGCTTCTGAGATTGCTTGGCTTCGGTACACGCGCGGCAATCTGGTTTGTGTTATGGTTCTGAGGGACCGTATGTGCGAAGAGCACCGTTCAGTTGTCTTGTATCCTTAATCGAAGAATACCCAGACCGAACCGAACTACGAATAGGATGACTCCTAAAGTGAACCAATAGACAGTGAATTGGACTAGGAGAACGATAAAGAGAGCAAGCAGGAATGCCAGCCCTTGGACGTGCCTATTTAAGGCGGAGTGGGGATGTACAAGCAGAGGGGAAAGGAGAAGGAATATGACAGTTTCCGACTGCCTCCAAATGCACTACAGTGACGCTAGTGAGGGAAGCACGCAGGGAACTGAAGGAGGGGTATGAAGGCTCGTCACACAACCGACAGATTAGCCTCCTTGATCAGCTGCGAGCAGTGGTTCCCTAACAAGTAATTCTGTGGTGTAGAGTCGATTGCGAAAGCAAATTAACTGCGAGTTAATTTGCTCACTCAGGTCCGACTATAGACGCAGAGGACGACTGGGGATCAGATTCTGAACTAAACTGAAGCTTAGGGCTTCAGTGTCGTACTAAAGGGCTTAAATACACGTGTAAGAATCATGTGCTACTACGCTTTTGACATGTGTTTCTAGTAAACACATGTCACTTCGTCTTAAGCATGTGTTTCTAATAAACACATGCTCCTACAATCATGTGTGTCGTACAGTTCTTCGTGTCAGTCCATAATCACATGTATCGTACACGATCACCTGACCATCTCCCAGCTCTTGTGGGGACAACTGAGTCCGTGTCAGAACATGACACTACCCCCTTTCTTAGGGCGATAGTGTCCACCTATTGCAGCTAGAAGTCCTCGTCATACTGAGGGATCCAATTTGCTAGGTAATCATCCCATAACCCCTGATCCATACCTTTCACCGGACAACCTTTTCCCTGACGTGGGTGCCCTTTAGGCACCCAGCAGATCTTGGGGGTGCAAAAGGTGTGAGGATACCGACACCTTACTGCCAAATGACGTCCTCCCTCGCAAAAGAAACATTTCAACGCGACCTTGCAGTCGTGGATGTGGTGTTTGACCGGATTCCTGATACAGGAATTTCGGGCTCGGCAGGGGGCTGGTCGCTCTGTATATCCATCCGCTCGAAGTCGCTTAACATCTCTGCCTCCATCTGTCTGGGGTGTATCGTCACTACTGCGCCGTTTTCGTACCGAAGTGCTGACCCCTCGGGAACTCGCTGGGCTAGCATGCGGTGGAGTTCCCCTGTCGTATCGATGAGGATGTGTAGACACAGCCAATGGCGCATTGCAGGAGCACTCGGAACATTCCGAAGAGGGGGGAGAGGCGGCAAACGAGGAGGAAGAGGGGGAGGCGTCGTCCTCTGGTGGTCCTGAGATAAAATCTCGTGTAACTGGCGGGCTAGGAGGGTAGGCGATGGGGAGGAGACTTCCCCCATAGCGAAGTGGCTGTGGTAGGAAGTGGTCGGTGTGGGAGATGGGGGAGGCGTCCCCGGTTCCACCATCAACCGTGCAATTGGGGGGCATACCCATGGCGATGTCGAGGAGTTCGAGAACATCGTTCTCGCTGCGGAAGGGGTATGGTGTCTGTGTGCTGGCATTGGTGTAGGTAGGAGACATAGGACGAGGAGTAGAGTTGTATGATGGGGGGTCTCCTTCTTCTTGGGGGTTTATATACAGTTGTCGTACCGCTTGCGGGTTCTGTCGGTAAAATTCTTCGGTTAGCTCGGGGGCGTGTACCTGGTCAGCTGGTTCCCAACTATCATGAGCCTGAGAGTATCCTTTCCATCGAAGGAGGTATTGAAGCTTTTTCTTACGCCCATATCGTCTTGTTCCCAGTACCTGTTCCACCTCGTATTCTGGAATGTCCTCGATCATCTCTGGTGGCGGCTCCACATAATTGCGCCCATGTTCCTCCGTCTCCTTATATGGTGTGAGAAGGGAGGCATGGAAGACGTTGAATATCTTCCAATGTGATGGGAGTGTGAGTCGGAAAACAATCGGAGACACTACCTTCTCAATAGGGAAGGGTCTGTAACGCCTAGGTGCCAATTTGGCCAGTGGGTGTGTGAGTTTCAGGTTCGTTCCCTCAAGCCATACTAGATCGCCTTCCTTGTAAGGGATATAGGCGTACTGCCCTTTCTTGCGCCCGCTTCTCTTGGCCATGAATTGTTGCGCCTTGAGAATAGCCTCCTGTGCGTCTTCTCGTAATTGTTTCAGCCACTCCTGCCTTCGATTGACTTCTGGAAGTGGCGTGTTCTGATGTTTCACCTGGAGCGTCGGAGTATAACCGATAAGGAGCTCAAATGGGGTTCGTCCTGTGGTCTCATTTGGCCAGCTGTTCTTCACAAATTGTGCCATGGGAAGGAGTGCGGCCCAATCGTCTTGCCGAACGTTTCCATAGATGCGAAGGAACTGTTCCACACTTTGATTGGCTCTTTCGGACTGGCCATCTGTCTGGGGATGATAAGCGGTACTCATGTTTTGTGAGATTCCTAAGAGGGCACACAGTGCTCGCGTGAATTTGGCATCTAGACGGGTGTCTCGGTCTGAGATAATTTTCTGGGGTGCTCCATAGTGAGGAAAGACGTGTTGGGCATACAATTGGGCCAGTTCCTCTGCAGTTACCATTTTGGTGCATGGAATAAAGATTGCAGCCTTTGAGCAATCATGATCAACAATTGTGAGTATGGCATCCTTTCCCTGGCTTTCAGGGAGGTCCGTGATTAAATCCATAGCTACTGTTTGGAAAGGGGGAGCTCCTGAGGTCGTTGCAATTGGGAATAGAGGGGGTTTTCCCCGAACTGTATTGGGTTTTGTACTTTGACACACTGCACATCCCTTCACATAGTTTGTGACGAAGGCTCGCATTGCAGGCCACCAAAAGTCTTGGCTTAGTGTGTGCAATGTGTTCCTGATGCCTGGGTGTCCGGCTGTTATGTGATCGTGATATTGTTGGAGGAGCCATCGTTGTAAGTCTGGCACTTGTGGGACCACCATTCGTCCATGGTGGTAGAATGCTCCTCCTTCTTCTACAATGGGCCATGTGGTCTATTGAGGTTAGGGCAGCTAAGTGATTTGGAAATGGGGGAAACTGAGCGGAGAAGGAGAGTATATTACCCCTTTCTGGGGTTGGCGAAATATATACGGTATTACTAATAT
>QFDX01000181.1:0-64524 GCA_003315875.1 Lactifluus piperatus | reverse complement strand
GACGATTGAGCCTGCGGCAACCACAGATGCGTGTGCCCCCCGTACCGTGCTATCTCACGTAGCCATCTTCTGTTCTACGACCTTGTTTGTGCAATATCCTGCTTCACTTCCACGCTATTATCTGCATTATCCACATATCTCTCTCACAATTGCTATGCTGTACGCTACGCTCTCACACCACCGAAGATTCAATTCAATGATGACTCGTATGATCCGTCTTTGTTGCATCACGACGTGTCAATCATACCATGGGCCATTCCTCGAACGCGCCCTGACCAAACCTGAAGAAACTCACGACGCCAGCGTCCACAACGGCGATGACGATCGTCTTGTTGCCTTGACGAAGTGCCATAAAGGGGTTGACCCTCACCGTTGCTGGTTCAGGCTGCGCCTGCGCAGAGCAGAATGGGAAACGCCACAGTAATCTGGCCAAGAAGGAAGGACGGGGTCTCGCATCGTTCTTTTTTTGAGGAGGGGGAGGAGCGGGGGCCTTTGGCACGGGGGCATTTTTTCCAGAAGGCAGTTCGCGTTTACGGGGAAGAGGGGGTGGAATGACGGGGAGGCCTTCATACATATATATTAGTTCTGCGAGGGTGGGCATCGGTGTCCTACGCGCGCTAAATTTTATTTTGCGCAGAAACGATCGTCAGTCACTACCAGAGCCCGAGGAAAGACGCGAAGACTCACTTGACGACCACGATTGAAAAGTCTGGCGGGGGAGGCGCAGTCTTACGATATGGCGTATTTGGTTTGTACAGGTGGTAGAATATCTCATACGGAGATGACTGGGAGGCATCTGTCGGAGACTTTTGAGCTCGAGACTGGAGAGGGATAGAATGTCCTGAAGGGATAAACCGGAGGGTACTGAATATGGATGCTAAGAAAGGAGGTCAGAGTGCGAGCTGACGGTTTGAAAAACGAGCTTACGATAATCCATGTTGTGGTGGAGCCATCGCCGGTGCATAAGAGGACGCCACCAGCTCGTGGATGGCCGGACTAACCAACTCAAGAACCTGCGTATAGGAGAGCACAGTGCGTGGAGAATTCGGCGGAAGATTGAAACTGTGGACGACAGCTGTGAAGTTGGGTATGCGGCAGGGACAGGATAGGCGGCGGAAGGAGGCTTTGCTCGAGTTACTATGTAACCCAGGCGCCGAAGGTAAGCGAATGTCTTTGGGAAGAACGTTTGAACGTTGAAAAAAAAAGGGAAAGGATGATGCACGGACATGATACCGGTCCAAGGTTAAATCCTGCCTCCCGATCATCTCCGCATACGCTTGTTGTACGCTCATCGGCGCACCCTGGGACGCAGAGTCCCAATTGACGTCCTCGCTAAGGGCATCATGCGATGCTTTCCAACAGAAAAGGGCACCCTTCTCGACGAGGTAGAGTGCTTCCTCTGGTAGGAGCTCCAATCTTTTCTGAGCTTTTCCTGAGATCAAAGCTGGGCGCTGGAAAGAGTGGCCCATGGATGTGAAATGCACGCCTCGGGCCACCGTCACATGTGCGCGAGCGAGCGAGGGGTACCATACACCATAACTTACGGATTTGCTGCGCTTGCGAGGTAGGTAAGAGGGTGCGGATGCAAACATGTACACAATCACACCTCGATATGGCGCGGGTAGATCTTAATGCATCAAGCATCGCCGAACGGGCTCTCTCGAGATGATGGCGCTGAAGTCCTGAGCCTCCGCCACCATCTGCGGGCTCAAAATCCTTTTCGCCGCGCTTTGGAATGACTGGACGTGCGACATTGTTCGCTAGGCTAATATGAAATTATTGTGCGGCTCAATGGCATTGAAATTAGTAAGCTCTTACGGAAGTTTCGTCCAATCGAGGCCACCATCGTCATCTCCAGAAGAGTCTTGTTCGCGGTCCTCGTCTGGAGGGCCAGTGGTGTTTATGTTTGGGGAAGGTTTGGGTTGTTCTAAAGTGTCATCCATCTTGTGTGACAAGTGGATAAAATTGATCGTCAGAAAGATAAGTGGCTTCAAGTCAAAATTTAAATGGATTACAGTAAAAATAATATGAGACTATTTTCTGATTGGTCTATAACACCTTCATCGGGTATCGCATCTGTCTCCATCAACTCTATTTCCTAGTCCTCAACCGTCTGAACCCACTCTGACCTCTTCTGTAAGCCTCCAAATAAAACCACGAATTTGTGAGATGAAATTGCAGGTGCTGGGATGTCTGACTTTGAGCAGATTGTATCACAACAGAGATTCAAATACCTTCTAGAGGATCGAACAATGTCTCCAACATTCCGAGGTGTAGCTTTCTCTGACTTTTACCGACTGAGGAGTTGTAACGTCTTCACTATATACGGCCTTTACTATGCCAGGCACCCTCCCCAGTCCATGAACTATCTTAAGAATTCTCAGTTTGTTAAAACGTCTTCCGTCTCGGCAAAGTTGTTCTCTGATCACGGCAAGACCATTCAAGGCTTCGGACTTGGGATTGGAGAACACATGAGTACAGGCTGCGAACGGATTTCTGGCATATGTGATTAAAGCCAACCGGGACAATCACTTGCTTGTGTGTCTCCTTGTGGACGAGTCACGATTATGTGTATAGTGTACGTTGCTCCAAATGTTTCTCTATCGAAATCGGTCTTGATATATGATCGATCTGCAAGATCGGCAGGGTTATAGAGGTTATAGATGAGCACACATGATAACCGGCCGAGGGTTTTGTCGTCCAACTTGACAGATAGTTTCTGTACACCAATGCAACATAGTCTCTGAGAGGTTAACAGACCTTGGGCGACGTGAGGTCGGGTGCAGCGAAAAGAAGGACCTTCTATTCGCCAGACCTGACCTGAGGTCGTGTAGTGGGTATTATGGGATTCCCCCGCAGATGCCTTCTCCCCTGCAAGTCGAAGAATAGCTTAGGTGATATCGCCCTCGCCAGTCGTGCTGAAAGGCAGCAGCGATATCTGGTCTGCACGGTGTGCCCGTACGCGCCCATTGAGTGCCTTGCTTTCGGTGTCCTTGAACACCAAGAGATGATCTGTCTTAAAAAGTGAAGAACCATGTCGTCAAGAAAGGCCAACAACAGATTAGGTGGCGCGCACGACAGCAATAACTTTTCGATTGGAGAGGTTACTAGCTGACCGGGAGTCGCACGAGGGAGCAGGTCATCCGGCCCGGCCCGGAACATCCAAAGACACGAGGGCTTCTGTGGACAACAAACACAAACAAACACGATCATGTGGTAGGCCTTGCCTTTGCAGTTCTCCGTACTGCTGCTAATACTGCATGTCTTCTCCGCCAACCATCGAGGTAACAGAGCCGCAAAGGAGGTTCCCATCCGGCTATGTAGACGGCGTTCGTCCTAGACACCATCTGAATGATACCAAGTCCAAGTTTATCAACCCTTGGCCATCGTGGAGGTAAGCCCTCTATGTGCATCCTGTCCTCGTTCACCTTATTCTCTGCAGGTTTCAGACACTCTCTCAATGGGTAACTGTACGTCGCTTTTTTTTTAGTTCACGGAGCTTTCGGAAAGTTGTTACCAACCTGGAGATGTTCCAGTTCCTTTTCACGGTCACCCTACGGCCACCCAATCTACCTCGGGATATCAAGTCTTTGATCCCGAAACAAATCCCTACCTGGGGGTCGGAGCCCGGAAACGAGATGAGTGCAAAAGCCACCTGGTTAGGGTACGTTGTAATCTACCACGACATCACTTGTACCGTTGGCCGCCACCGGGCCATGGGTTCATGCTCAGGCTTAGAGCCGAGCGCTGAGTCTTCATAGTCATGCTTGCTATCTGGTTGAGCTCCCCAGGCCACCTGGCGCAGCACGTGGAGTCCGTATCATGTTCGATCCCGTATTTTCACATCGCTGTTCACCTTTCAAGTGGTTGGGACCCGCACGTTTCACTGGTATGGGCTCCGTGTAATGATATGTTGCCGTTCCCAGTTTTATTCACATATCGCTTCTCTAGATACACCTTGCAAAGTCGAAGAGATCCCTGCGGTCGATGCTATTGTACTTTCGGTAGGCCCATTTCCCGGCTGGGCTATACTTTTCTCACCACTGCGGATTCTTCCTTAAGCATAATCACTATGACCAGTACACATGATCTCTTCGTCACTTTGACATAAGCGACTGATAACCTCTCGACTAGCACCGATATACCGACACTTCGCGCATTGTTCGCCAACCCTTCATCCTCCGCTCACATATTTGTCGCTTTGAATAATGCAACCTATCTTTCCAAGGCCCTCAACACACCCCTCCCACGCATTCACGAGCTCGATTGGTGGGATGAACGCCTGTTGCGCGTCTCCCTTCCTTCCAATATTAATGGTCCTGCCGTGAATGCGGAAGTGCGACTGTCATGCACGCCCTCCCAGCATGTCTCAGGCCGCACGGTTTCTGACAGATGGCATGCCCTTTGGGCAGCATGGGCTGTGGAAGACCTTCATTCGCACAAGAAGGTATACTTTGCTGGTGACACCGGATACCGTACTGTTCGCGAAGGGGAAGACGAGGAGAAAGTTCCTGTTTGCCCTGCATTCGCTGAAGTTGGAGAACGCTTTGGAGACTTTGACTTGGCATTGTTGCCCATTGGGTGCGTATTTTACTCCACCGCCTACGCAAGCACGTTCATGTTCTAACTGACCTGGGTGTCTCAGTGCATACTCTCCACGCGCCATTATGTCAAATATGCATGCCTCACCTGCAGATGCAGTGCGCATATTCAAGGACGTGAAAGCCAAGAAAGCCCTCGCCATGCACTGGGGGTGAGCTTGGTTTTCCCTGCCGCCAATGCGTCAACTAAATGTTATCCTAGCACCTGGGTCCTTACTTCAGAGCCTGCACTGGAACCCCCTACCCTTCTGAGGGAAGAGTGCGAGAAAGCGGCTGTTGACCCAGATGAATTCCTCGTTCCAGCGCTAGGAGAAACCGTTTTCTTCTAAACTACTGTACCCATTTAAACTTGTTTCTCTAAATCATGACTGTTTATGTACCTGGACGCTGACGCAGAGTCCTGTAATTTTGATCAAATACATTCATATCATCAGACAGACACTCACGATTGTTGGTGCATAACTAGAGAAGTCAACGTTTTCTTTTTCTGCCCTGTTGTCGAGCAAGGCACAGCAAGATATCCCTTATCCTGTTCCGTTGTTGTTTTCGTGTGAGTTCAAGTTGGCAGCGACATCAAAATGTATTCTCATGTCTCTCTGTCGAGCTGGGGCCCCGTGTATTTGACCTCCCTCGCCTTGGACAGATTTTATATACTGTACGTGGTCATGGCCAAGTACTTTCCACCAAAGGCCCGGAAGCTCGGCTGAGTAAATAAGAGATATCATCCGAGCCGGAGTTAGTAACTACCGAACGAACGCGTAAGCCAACAAGCTTGATGACGCAGTACAGTAATGCATCGGTCAGCACAATTGAGAACTCAATAAAGGCCGCGATGGCCGAAGTCGCGTCGTACCACGCGTCCGGACAACAATTCTCATGTCAGTTGCACCACATGTCGAGGTTACCGAACCCACCAGGAGGTTTCCACTCAATAACGTAGAGGGTGGCCGCCCTAGTCACCACCTGAGTGACAACAAAACCATGTTTGGGAATCCCTGGCCGTCATTCAGGTGCTGTATCCATCATTTGAAGCGTTCGATAGCTCATTATATATCCAGATTTCAATCAACCTTCCAATGGCTCTCTGTGCGTAAACCGTTAATATATTTCAACTTGTAGCCACTCTCATATGTCACGTACATCATTCAGTTCTTTCTTGCATTCTCAACTCGGGGCCCTCGCATCCCAAGGAACGTCAAATCTTTGATTCCCAGACAAGCACCTACATGGGGTACCGGACGCGGAAATGCGAGTAGCGTCAAAGCTACCTGGTTGGGGTGCGTCCTTGATGAGTTGGATTTATCTTTTGTGATAGTACCAATCGTATGCTCCGAGACAGCCATGCGTGCTACTTAGTTGAGCTACCCACACCCCCCGGCGCATCACGAGGTGTTCGTATCATCTTTGACCCTGTGTTCTCATATCGCTGTTCTCCTTCTCAATGGTTGGGACCCGCACGATTTACCGGTAATGCACTGGCCCCAGACGCAATGGCACTGCCTTGTTCCTTCATCATCTCATGCTCCCTTCAGATACCCCTTGCAAGGTCGAAGACATTCCTGCCGTAGACGCTATCGTACTTTCGGTATGTTGTTCACCTTTATGAGCTATCCAGACCTCTCATGGCTCTGATGCATCGGCCAGCATAACCACTATGATCAGTACATATATATCCTCATTAGTACATCGTAACCACGATCCACTGACCCCTCGACTAGCACGGATATCCCGACGCTTCGCGCACTTCTTGCCAATCCGTCATCCTCCGCGCAGATATTCGTCGCTTTGAATAATGCAACCTACCTTTCCAAGGCTCTCACCACTCCCCTCTCGCGCTTCCACGAGCTCGATTGGTGGGACGAACGCCTCCTGCGAGTTGCCCTTCCATCCACTACCGACGGCCCTGCTGTGAATGCGGAAGTACGACTTTCCTGCACACCCTCTCAGCATGTCTCAGGTCGCTCGGCGTTCGACCGATGGCACGCCCTTTGGGGAGCTTGGGTTGTAGATGACCTCCAATCGCACAAGAAGGTATATTTTGCTGGTGATACCGGATACCGTACTGTTCGCGATGGGGAAGACGAAGAGAAGGTTCCGGTGTGCCCTGCATTCGCTGAAGTTGGACAACGCTTTGGCGGTGTGGACGTTGCGTTATTACCCATTGGGTATGGATCACTGCGGCTTGCCAATTACTGTCATGTATACACAGAACCCATACTGATTGATGTCGCAGTGCTTATAGTCCGCGCGAAATGTGGTCAAATTTGCATGGTTCCCCTGCGGATGCTGTGCGAATTTTCAAGGACGTGAGGGCCAAACGGGCCCTTGCTATGCATTGGGGGTAGGCATCCCATCTCACATCATCTGCGCTTCCTTGCTAAGCGTGGATCTAGCACCTGGGTCCTGACTTCAGAGCCGGTGCTTGAGCCTCCAGAGCTTCTCAGGCAAGAGTGCGCAAAAGCGGGCCTTGAGTCAGATGAATTCCTTGTTCCTGCGCTCGGGGAGACCGTTCTCTGCTGAACGCGGCCAACGCTCATATACTACTCTCTACTTTGATACTGCATCCCCCTGTTATTCGGTGATCCAATGAAACGAACCTGTGCATAGATTTGCAGGTTGTATACTTCAAATCGTTGCGTGCGTTACATCGACAAGCAAAACGTGACTTTGTGTTATATGTGGTTTTCCTGTCATACAAGGCGTTCCATTACCTTTCTCAACGTTTTGTTGTATGTACGGACACGCTACAAAGATATGAAAGTTTCTCCTCATTATTAATAAAACTATGAGGACCATCCACTGGCACGCATTAGACGCCGCAATCTCAATGGCAGACTATGGCAGTGAGTTGGAGATGAGGCTCACGTTCATGATAAACACAATGTGCCTAGGCAGGGGCTCGCGTCGTTATAATAAACCCGTTGAGGACCGCGTGCAGGGTTTGGCCGCTGCCACGTCAACGTGCCAGCGTTGTCAGCAGTCAACGAGGGCGTTTTCAACAAGGTGTCGTCCACCACCTTTGTCGGGCTTCCGAGTCCTCAACCTCAATTTGCACTTCTTTTCTCATCACTCTGTGAAACATCGATGTCCCAATCTCACGAAGCCATCAACGTGGAGAATACATCCGGGCAGAGCAGAGGATGACACGAGTAAGTTATCTCTTACTCGACTTGGTCCCTTTTAACTTCAATTTCCTCATCATGGTGTACAGACGGCAATCACAATGTCCCTCAGTCTTCACAAAATCAAACGTCCCTAGGTCTATTCTCCGCTGCCGTCGTGGCATTGCTCGCGGTCTCTATCCAGGACCTGAGGCCAAATTCACAGGATACCGCAGCGTTTTACCTCCAGAACATCTATCGACTCCTTTCCGGCCCCTCTCTCCACCGAAATCAGTGATCTGGGTCAATTTGCTGTGGTTCCTCGGTTTGACGATCAGTCTTAAAATGTGCCATATTGGCGACATTGTTACAACAGTGGGCCGATACGTCACGACCACTCAACCTCCACGGTAGTCCACACAAGCGAGCGCCAATCCGTGCATTCTTTCTTGGTGGTATGGAAAAATCCCATCTGCTTTCATCAGTTGAAGCGTTGCCCGCCTTACTACACCTATCCTTGTCATTTTCTTCTTCGGACCAGTTATTTTTCAGCATCGACCATGCTGTATACAGCGTGGTAGTTTGGTGGGCGGGATTTGCAGCAGCCGCATATGCATGGATCACGGTGGTGCCGATCTTTCGGCATGATAGCCCCCACTATGCACCGCTTTCATTGTCAACATGGCTCCTCTATAATTGGCGCTGGCGTTATACATGGAGCCCTCCAAATTACCTTGTTCTTTTGGAATCGGCTTTTCCGAGGTGATCAAACGTCTCAGCGCCCGTATGACTTGAAGTCCAAGATATGGGCTCGAAATTGTCCGCAGAGATCAACAGCCGTATCCTGATGTGGACACTTCACACTCTGGACGAAGATCACGAACTCGAACAGTTTTTTCGCAAGGATCCCTGGCTTCTGTAGCTCGGAAGATGTCCCCGACCCCGAACAAATTCTTGCCGAACTGGACGTGGCGTTGACACTGGTATTTGTTGGGTTCTTGTCCCGCACACTTCGTCATCCAGTTTGCTTTTGGAGGCAGAACAAGAAAAGACGACTTATAATTTGCGTGAAAGCTGCCGATACAGCACAGCTTTTGACTGCAACTACATACACCCTCCACTGTGTTTTCGTGAATGACATGGATACGGTGTTGCCATCTATTGAATTGAAATTGGCCATACTCTGACGAGAGGCAGTGGCGATAGTGGAAACGGACATACTGCTTTATGTGCTCAAGGGATAATTGTGGGCATCATTTCCAGCATTACCTTGCACAAGGTGATAGCGTGCTACTTGCCAACTGGATCCACATCGTTCGCCCACTCTTCCACCTGGTTCGCGGGGATAATCGCCCCAGGACTGCCCCTCTTTTTAAAAATCCTGAATCGCATTTCCGAATTCGACATCCCATATACTTTCCTGGGGTACAGCACGACTTTCTGTGCTTTGTGGAACGATATCGTTGTAGAGGCACGCAAGAATAAATTTCTTGATTTTCATATCTATCCCTTCGGACCCATTCGCCATCTTTATATCGCCTTACATCAAGGCACAGATCTGCCCTCGGTGCTTCCATGATAAATGATTAACCCGTTCCAGACGCCGCATCGTATTGATTGTGCAACATCCTAGGTCATCATTCCCACAATAAGCAACGCAGCCGTAACTGATGAGAAGACTGATACTCTGACCATCCTCTCACCCATTGTCCTGCTTCCACGCCATTCTAAATATTAACGCCCCTTACAAAGGGCCTGATATGTCATCTTTCCTCGCATCGACCCCAGATCGAAGTTACTTGTGTCTTTTTTTCCAGAAGAGTCGTCGCCGCACGATGTACTTCATGTTCCTTCACTCGACTCGACACAAGGTCCCACTGTCACCCCCACCACTTCGCCCACGGTAAGCACTGATTCGGTCGCTCTTCCCGCCTTGGAATTGTCCACATCCTCACATCACCCACTGTGCTCCCTCCATCCAGCAATACTGTCACTTCGCAATACAATGGAGATCTCAGTATTGTCCCCAGCATCTCATTATCATGTTCCGTGGTCCTAGCACACAGTACGCAACCGGCGGTTCCTGCAAGCTCGCATTCGTCCTCAGTCTTCCCTGCATCTGGGGCTGGGCAAAGTGGATTCTGTTCCTGGACTCGATCCCTCTACATCAGAATCGTCAATTTCTATCATGCCGACACTGCCTCTGTTTCTCATCAAAACGTAGCATCAAATGACGGGATATTCCATACCCTTTACAATTGCAGGACCCCAGGCCTCCAATAACGTGGAAACTTTACAGCACCCTCCTCTCGTAACATTCGTAGCAGAGAAGCCTTGTAGTCCCTGCAGATGTTGGCAATAGGAATGAATGGCAAAGGTGGGAGGCGGCAGTAAAAATAGCAGGAGTGAGCACGCGTCTGAGTCTGCAGACGTGATCAATGGAAGAATGGTTCGCCCTGTCCCCTAGCAAAGTTCCGTCAAGTCACGTGGGAATAAAAGTGTACTCTCTTACGGCCGACTGATCTCGGATCACTGGCAGCGCAGCATTGACTCGGACGCTTTATACGAAGCTCCATTTTTCACAGGAATATCCAACGTGTGGGCTGCAAATTTCTTCCTGGTCCTCACGGAAGGAATGACTTCAAATAATTGGTAACTTCTGATGCTCGACTATCGGATTGACCTACGAGAGTGGCCCAAATATACAGTCCATGCATGACCATGACAGCGCCAATCGAGAAGTATCAATATCTAAACCCATTGGGCTTGGGTTACTCTTTTTTATCACCGCCCATGTTACACTTGGTCTATAAAATGCTCCATCTACACCTCTGGGGGCAAGCGTCACCTTACCTGTCTTTAGTTTGCTAACCGTTATCCCCCCGTCTTCTCGGCCACAACTCCTTCCCGTGCGTAATAACGCCCAAATGATGGATACAAAACTCGTCCTACTGCTAGCCGCTAACATGTGCGAGACATTCTTCTTTGGTGCGGACCATCTTTCCTTTGCCCATGTTGGTCGCTGAGACAAGGAGACACATTTAGGGCTCTACACGGCTCTGTTTGCATTTTCTACTTTTTTCATGCTGTATGTACACCTTCCCTTCAGCCCCGGCTATCAGCTCCAATTTCTCACTTCCACTAACATTGAAAAAAATCAGGCGCAAAGGTCTATCCAATCGCAGAAGAAACGCCATGCTGGCCGTGTCCGTGGTCATGTACGCGGTTGCCGCGACTCATTGGGCTCTAGTCGTCGTCCTATCCATTCGAGGGTTGAGAGCCGGTAAGGTTCTCATACCGCCCGCTGAAGGGCTGGCCGTTGTATATCTACCCACGATCAACGTGCGTCGTTGCTGTTTGACTACCTAACGGACATATGCTGATCTCATGAAGTACATCCTAGGCGACGGCATTGTCCTGTGGCGAGCATGGGTACTATGGAATCGTAGGGTCATGTTGTTCATTATCCCAGTCTTGTTCCTCGTGGGTACACTTGGTGAGCATCATCGAATCACTGGGACACTGTCCACCGGATGACACGTTGATTCGCCAGTAACTTCTGTTGTTGGCGCCGTGTATGCATACAGGGGCCCCGCGACCGAGCCGGTGCACAATACATTAGGGTGGGTAACCTGGGGCTTCACTGCTGTTACGAACCTCTGGGCTACGTCCTTAATGTTCATTCGGGCATGGTATGTCGCATTTAATCCAATTGTGACCCGGTATGTGATGCATGATGCCACTGTTCTTCAAGGCAGCACAGGCGCGTCCTGCATTCTATGTTCGGTACGGAAACCGCTGCAAGCAATGCAGAGAGATCGCTTGCCTTCTTGGTCGAGTCTGGCGCACTTTATTTGTTTGTTTGGGTGCGTTTCGATCAGCTTAGCTTGCCTATTCAAACGAACTGATCGTTGCAAACTGGAAGGTGGCTTATATCACCCTAGTGGCAACCGTCCTGTACGGGGCGACTCTGTTCCATACAACTATCGTCCAACTCGTGGTAAGATCAAACCCTCCATCCATCTCGTGCTAGACTAGAGTTCACTTCCTTCTGCTAGGGCATCTATCCAACTGCTATCGTAGTTGTTGTCACGATGCAAATGAGCGCTGCAGACATTCTAACTGGTCCCAGCCCTGAAGCCCGCCATCATAAGACAGCTACAATATTCACTCCCCCATCTACAACTCCGCAATTTTATGTAGCTGAGACCCTAGCGAGTTCCCTGGACGATGGGTCCTCTGCAGAATGTGAGGAGAGGTCAAGCCTGAACGGAACACTTGCCTCGGCGGATCCCAAAAAGGGAGGAGAGTTGGCAGAGCGGGTCCTGTGACAAGATTGAATGTTATCCGTTTCTTTGAAGGGCACGTTGAAACTAAATTGTAAGACTACTCCTTTGAGATGTCGCGTTGGGGACATCAGGATCGATACTATGTTACTGACCATACCTATGTTAGAGCAGTTTCATTATCACTTAAAGTCACTTAGCCATTCCAGCTTAAAAATTACTTCAAAATGCTCATACTTGTGAATACTAACTCATCTGAGCTACTGAGGTAAGAAGGGAAAACCTCAGGAGAGTGTATCTACATCTACAACATGATTTCTGATTTACTCAGGGGAGACGGCAACATCGGTACTACGGAGCCTCACAGATAAGATCCGACCCTTCCGAGTTCCGAGTTCCCACACCCCACACCACCCTTCACTTGGATTACGTAACCTCGGAACTCGGTCTATATCTAGCTTACCGGATCACAATAAGCTCTACACTCTACAAGGTTCAGGGTTCGCATCATATTCGGACTCGTAGCAGCATTTATTAAATGCATGTCCATCGCACCTGCGGGAGTGGCCCAGATATACAACCTGCGTGGCTGTGACAGCATGGATAACGATATATCCGATAAGCTCATTGGACTGGTCCTTTTCCTTTTCCTAGTCTCGCTACATGCTACTACACTTTGGTCTATGAAATGCTTCATCTACACTTCTGAGCGCAGGTGCTCCCCTATTTGTGTTTACCGCGTTAACCGCTATGCCCCCGTCTTCTCGACCATAGCTCCTTCCATTGCGTAGCAACGCCCAAACGATGGATCCGAAGCTCGTCTTACCACTAGCCCCCGACATATGCGAAACGCTCTTCTTTGGTGCAGGCCATGTTTCTCTTGACGTTCCTGCCCCACTGGACGCGTATTTATGGCTCTACACGGCTCTGTTAGCCTTTTCTACGCTTTTTATGCTGAAAGCAACCCTCTCCACAGCCTCCGGCTATGCATGCAGCTCCACCACTTTCTTACTTCCACGAAAGTTGTCAAAAAATCAGGCGCAAGGGTCTTTCCAATCACAGAAGAAATGCCCTGGTGACCCTGTCCGTGGTCATGTACGCGGTTTCTGTAACTCATTGGGCTCTCATCGTTGCCATATCCATACGAGGATTGAGAATAGGCAAGATTATCTTGAAGCGCTGACTGCAGTATACCTACGATCAACGTGTGTCGCCGCTTCTTGACTACTGTACCTAACTGGGGACAGATGCTGATCTCAATGAAGTATATCCTAAGCGACGGCATTGCCCTGTGGAGAACTTGGGAACTATGGAATCGCAGAGTCATATTTTCTTTTTCCCATTCTTGTTCCTCAGGTGTACACTCGGTGAGCACCATCAGATCACTGAACCACTGTCCACCGGATGACACGTTGATACGCCAGTAACTTCTGTTGCAAGTGCCGTATATGCATACGGTGGTTCTACGACCGAGCCAGTGCACGATATGAACATCAGTGTAAGATGAGCTCACGCTCTGAGCTCGGAACGGAACGTAGCGGGCAAATGGAGAGCAGAGCTGCATTCTAGGTAACATAGTTACTACCTTCGGCTACTTAATACATCGTTCGTCAACAAAAAAAGTGCTGGTCTCTGATGGGTGTGAATGAACGTATCGCCTTCACCACTTTGTATTGATTCGGAAACTATTTAGGCTATAACGAAATCAAGTCACCGCAAATAGCTTTGACGCTGCTTGATGTAACTTTAATCTATATTGTGCAACGTAGTCTACAGTGTCTATTCTGTGTCATTTTCTCCTGATGCCCCCTGGTGTCTGGGGCATATTGTGGGGTGGTAGGAGCGTTGAGAGTCTTGAGACAGGACGGGCCCGCGGGATCCGGTTATTAGTAATATAATAAGCGACGTCGTTACCGTGGGATGATCGGACGCACTAATTAAGACAATCGGACCGATATATCCAGTCGCTCCAGTGGCCATGTTCTGTGGATAACTACACTCGTTTTACTGATTTCCTCTGGTCCCTCGTGTTACCTATACAAGTTATTGAACTTGCCTTAGTGAGTATTTCTATGTAATCTTTACCATATGTAGACTGACGCAATTCTACTAGCGCTGTCATCACTTACTAAATACAGTCTTGATTACCACGACTAAACGCTGTCATAAGCGTTGCCTCTTTAAGTTTAGCTGCACAACGTCAGAACTTGCGTGTGTGATCATGGAAGAAATGGCTGTAGCTATCAAGTCACTTGGGAATTGATGTGATCCCATCAGCGACTTTGACCATCTATACGGTTCTCCATTCGGCGTGGGCTGCACATAATTTCTGCTGGTTTCTGCTGGTCTTCAGTGGCCCGACCCTGCATGGCTCTGACAACGCCTCTCGGGAATATCTAATGCCCATTGGGCCGCTCCTATTTAAATAGCCGCTCCATGTTCCACTTGCTCTATAAAATGCTTCATCTACACACTGGGCGCGAGCGCCACCTTACCGGTGTTTACTTCGCTAACTGTTATCCCCTCCTCCCCCGTCTTCTCGACTACAGCCCCTTCCCATGCGTAATAATGCCCAAAAGATGGGTACAAACCTCGTCCTACCGCTAGCCGCTAACATGTGCGAGACATTGTTCTTTGGTGCGTACCATCTTTCCTTTGCCCCCGTTGGTCGCTGAGACAAGGAAACATATTCAGGGCTCTACACGGCTCTTTTTTCCTTTTCTACCTTTTTCATGCTGTAGGTACTCCCTCCCCTCAGCCCCAGCTATGCAGCTCCTCCCATTTCTCACTTCTACGGATGATGCAAAAAGCAAGCGCAAAAGTCTACCCAATCGCAGAAGAAACGCTATGTTGGCCGTGTCCGTGGTCATGTACGCGATTGCCGCGACGCATTGGGCTATCGTCGTCGCCGTATCTATCCGGGGGTTGAGAGCCGGCAAGTTTGTCCGGAGGCCCGGCGAAGTGCTGGCCGTTGTATATCTACCCACGATCAACGTGCGTCGTTGGTTTTTGACTATCTAACTTGGGGCATATGCTGATCCCATGAAGTACATCCTAGGCGACGGGATTGTCCTGTGGCGAGCATGGGTACTATGGAATCGTAGAGTCGTGTTGTTCATTATCCCAATCTTTTTCCTCGTGTGTACACTTGGTGAGCATCATCGAATCACTGGGCCACTGTCCACCGGATGACACGTTGATTCGCCAGTAACTTCTGTTGTTGGCGCTGTATATGCATACAGGGGCACTGCGACCGAGCCTGTGCACAATACATTAGGGTGGGTAACCTGGGGCCTCACTGTTGTTACGAACTTCTGGGCTACGTCCTTAATGTTCATTCGGGCATGGTATGTTGCATTTAATCCAATTGTGACCCGGTATGTGATGCATGATGCCACTGTTCTTCAAGGCAGCACAGGCGTTTGCTGCGTTCTCTGTTGAGAACAGAAACCATTGTAAGCAATGCGGAGAGATCGCTTGCCTTCTTGGTCGAGTCTGGTGCACTTTATTTGTTCATTTGGGTGCATTCCGATCAGCTTAGCTTGCCTGTTCAAACGAACTGATTGTTGCCAACTGGAAGGTGGTTAATATCATCCTATCGGCAACCGTCGTGCGCGGGGTGACTCTGTTCCATACAACTATCGTCCAACTCGTGGTAAGATCACGCTCTCCATCCCTCGTGTGCTAGACTAGAGTTCACTTCCTTTTGCTAGGGCATCTATCCAACTGCTATCGTAGTCGTTGTCACGATGCAAATGAGCGGCGCTGACATTCTAAGTGGTCCCTACCCTGAGGCCAGCCGTTATCAGACAACTATAGTTTTCACTCCCCCATCTACAACTGCGCAATTTTCCGTAGCTGAGACCTTAGCGAGCTCCTCGAGTAAAGCGTTCTCTGCAGAATCATGTGAGGAGAGGTCAAGCATAACGCTGGCGTCGGCGGATCCCGAAAAGAAAAGGGAGGAGAGGTTGATCGAGCGGGACCTGTGACATAATTGAATTGCCCTTTCTATTACAGTATTGCCTAGACTTAACACACACAAGTCGGGCTGTGGAGAATGTCATGGCTTTATGAGATATTTGTAAGTCTTTCTGGTCGCTAATAGTTGTGAATGAACGGCTCAGCATGACCGCAGATAACGGAAACCAATGCAGGATTGAGGTGCGGCCAAGTCGACGTGGTTACTGTGCATAGTGCATGCTTTCAGGAGCTATACTATCCGTTTCTGTAGTACCATCACACACTCGATTCAGAAGTTCGTTTATTTGTAATACAATTCACCTTGCTTGCTATGCTATGTTCATTCGTTACGTGCCCCCTACTTGTGCTCATATCCTAAGGAGCCGTTTCGGTGTGTAAGAAGGGCTCAGTTTGTGTTTGCATTTATTTCCACGCGGTCACCTACTCCGTATGTACGGTCAATTTCCCCGAGCTTGTTGCAACAAATTAAGAGTGTACGTAGCATTTGCAAAGACTACACGTCTTCACCGATACCAGTGCCACGAGAGGAGGATGCTGTGTCGAGGGGATGGCATGAAGGATCTGTGGCCACGTCGGCGATGCACATAGCAAGCTCTTCTGAGCTTTGTGAGGTGTCCGTGTTAATGGAGAGCTCTGTAGCCCGAGAATTGTTTATGGCATCGAATGTCCCATTATTCGGTGGCATGTTTGGTTGAGAAACAGAGGTCCCCTGCGGGGGTGTGACGGAAATAGTTATTTCTGGGATAGAGGAAACGAATCTAGAAACAGGAGTCACTTTCCCAGTCCGAGATAAGGGAGAGGCTACCCACGAATGCGGGTTCGCAGGAACCATGTCGCTGCGAGTTGTGGTCTGGGAATAGAAGAGCGACATGCTACGGACAACACTGAGATCTGCTTTAGTTTGCGGATCGATGGCATCGGCATTACTGGGTGTGGGGGTGAAGAGTGGATGAGGGGTGGACGTCGACACTGCTGTAGATGTTGCTGCGAGGTTGAAGGTGTCGACCCTATGAAGATAGGTAGACAGGGAGGTGAAGAGGGAGAGGTTTAGATGATGCAGAGAGGCTTGACTGTCACACTGAGACTTTAGAGATGAGAAACGTGCTGAGAACTTGGTTATTTTGAGGGGGAGACAGGAGGGGGTTTATATACATGAGTAGGAACAATAGGGTAGTATGAGATGCAAGGGAGTAGGTAAGAAACACAGTCAGATTAGCAGGAGACACAGATAAAGCGCAAGTAAAAGCTTGTGAGACAAAGGGTATGTGAGAGAAACACAGTCAGAGACACAGAAAAGAGTAATGAAACATAAGTAAGGTATATGAAGCGAGACAATCACAAGAGAAAAGCGTATGAGACCAAACGAGACACAAGAAAAGCATACGAGATAAGTTTGAGGCTGCCAAAGCAGATGCTTTTGCAATGCGTCAATGGGTGCGGTGAATCGTAACAAAGCACGGAATGTGTCCGCACGTCACGAAGCTTCCTTACACTGCCAGGGCAGGAACAGGAACCGAATCTGAGTTGGCCGTAGGCGAGATGGCGGGGGTATCAGTGGAACTTTGTGCCAGGTCGAATGAAGTAGCAGCAGAGTAATGTGTTTCAACATTGACGGTTAAGAATGGTGGGAAGGTCCGGCAACTGGGGTTGCGTGAGGTACCCCGTGCGGCGAGGAGATGGTGGCAGGGTGAGTCGTTGCGGCGGGATGGATTATATGGGAGCGATGACCTGGGGTATCGCACAATGGATATGAGAATGGGTTGGACAGATTATCGTCTGTGAGGTCATCTGTGCGTTGATGTAAAACGAAATAAAGATGACGAATGGGTTGGAGAATATTACAAAGCCCCTGGGGCACGGCATGCCCTTTTAGAACCACCTCGTTCCACAAAGCACAGAAGTCGTGCTGCAGTCCAGGAAGCGTATTCTGGATGTCGAATGTGGAGATGCATTCCAGGATTTGTGGTAGCATGTTAGCATGAGTCCAAGAACCCAAGCGGAGGAATGGGCGAATGATGTGGATCAAGTTGGCAAGTAGCACGCTGTCACCATGCGCGAGGTAATCCTGAAGCACACCTTCTGATATGCCTAGTTGATCCTTGACGAGTGCAATCCAACGGTCATCCCGTTCTGGCACGCTTGCAATGATGCCCGCAATTATCCCTTGTGCACATAAGCCAGTATCTCTGTTGCCACCATTGCCGCTACTTCTCGTCAGAGAATGCCCAATTTCAATAGATGGCAACACCGTATCCACACCACCCACAAAAACACTGTTGATTATGCAGATAGATACGGCCAAAAGTTGTGCTGTATCGGCAGCCTTCACGCAAACTATTAGCCGCCTTTTTCTGTCCGTCTCTGAGAGCAAGTTGGATGGATGGGTAATAGCGCACAGGAAATTTTGAGATACTATTGCCAATTCCAGGTCCAGTATGGCTAGAACGTCTCTGGGGGAGCCGACCACAACTGAGTTACGGAAACTAGGGATGCCCGTGAAGAACTCTTCAAATTCGTGATCTTCATCCAGAGCGTGAAGTGTCCACACCAGGATATGGATGAGATAAGGCGATTTCGTGCCAATTGCTTGGAGACTTTCCGTTATACCGAACTTGAATCGTCTGTGATAAGTGTCCTTCAAGTTGTACAAGCGCTGATACGTTTCATCACCGAGGGAAAGCCGATTCCACAGCAAGCAGAGAATTTGGAAAACTCCATGTAGGGCGCCAGTATAGAGGAACCATACTGATGAAGAAAGTGGTGCATAGTAGGGGCTATCATGCCGAAAGATCGGCATCACCGTGAACCATCCATATGCAGCTGCTACAAGTCCCACCCACCAAACTACCGCACTGAACACAGTATGGTCGATGTTGAATAGAAAAATAACCAGCCCGATGAAGAAAAGGAACAAGGATAGGTGTAGCAAGGCGGGCAGTGCTTCAACCGATGAAGGCAGGTGAGACTTTTCAACACCGCCAGCAAAGAATGCACGGATCAGTCCTCGCTTGATTGGAAGACAGCGCGGAGGTTGAGTGATTGTGATGTATCGACGTGCCCACTGCTGTAACATTGTTGCTAATAGGGCACATGTAAGACTGACCACCAAACTGAGGAACCACAATGAATTGACCCAGATCGCTGATTTCGGTGGAGAGAAGGGCGGAGGCGTAGCTGTAGTAGCAAGGATAGATGCACGAGATACATTTGGGTCCGCAAGAAGTTGATAAATGTTCTGGAGGTAGAATGCTGAGGTATCCTGTGAATTTGGCCTCAAATCCTGGATGGAGACTGCGGCCAATGCTGCGACGGAGGCAGAAAATAGACCAGTCTACAATGTTCACCTCAGTCATTAGGCTCAGTGAGAGACTAACATGAGAACTGACAAAAATAAGGATTCCGTCAGCATCCTTTTGCCAGAGATCTGCCATTTTCTTGTCCTCTTCCTCTGCTATTTTCAGATACATGTTAAAGAGGGGCACTGAGCCATCGGAAGAGCTGCGCGGTGGTTGGTGCGTTTGACTTTGTGAAGACTGAGGGACATTGCTGTTGCCATCTGTACATTGTGATGAAGTTGGAAGTTGAAAGGGACCAAGTTGAGTAGGGGAAAACATACTTGTCGCTATCCTCTCCCTGGATCTGTGCTCCAACTCGATGGCTTCGTGAAGTCCGAGTCGGGACATCGACGATTTACAGTAAAGAGTAAAAGGATGGAAGCTGATGAATTTCCAACTCGTGACGACGTTGTGTGTATTATAGCGTGGGTCGGAGCACGCGAGTGAGTCCAAGACCAGAGATAAGATCAGGTGAGAGTGAAGCGCCGAGGATTCCTAGTCCTAATTACAAGACGCGTGACGGCCCGTGGCTTGGTTTGCGTCCTATAACAGGGATGGGAGTCGACAGCGACAGCGAAAGCGAACGAGGATATAAGAGAGAGAGAGAGGAACAAAAGCACACGATAACCGTTGAGTTCGAGGCAAAGATTTGTCGCTGAGGGAACTGCTCTTCATTCATTATGATACAGAGCTTAAATACATCTCGAGGCGTCCGAAAATAGGTAAATTATCTTCTGCTGTAAGTAGAATAGCAAGAAAGAGGTACAGGTAGTGCACTCCTGACATGAGAGGTTCAGGGTCGCCGCCAAGGAAGCAATAAAGGTATTTGAGGGTATAGTCGAGGCACGCGTTGCACTCGATGCGGGGGTCGAGGTCAAAGCGGATCGGAGGTCTTGAGCGCTCCGATCTCGTTCCAAAGCCAGTGTGTGAGTGAACTGACCTTATGATATTCCTATGAGGATCTCAACAGGGGGCACACACTGGTTGAGAACACACGGCAAGAGTGAAGGTGGCACCATCAAGAATTACCTGAAATTGCTGACCAGCGCTAGCCTCAAGCGCTGAAAGGTCCAACAATGTAAGGGCCTGGGAGGGTGACAGGCTTGGGAAACCTTGGCCCGCCAAAATCAAAACGTACAGTAGCAAGCCGCGGGTTTCCCGAGCCTGTCACCCGAACGGGCCCTAAGGTGTTCATGAAAAGGCATACAATATATCGTAGTTTCAAAGTGTTCATTACAGTAAATCTACTGCACGAAAGCGTGCCTCGTTTTCAACATGCTGCTGTCCTCCTTGAGACTTTACTAGGTGCGCGAGATATTACATTACGGTACATATAGCTGGAGTAGTGAGTCATGGGTACCATGGGTGTTCACTGGCACACGCGGATCCCACGATCGCTTTTTACCGGAATTTTACCCCCGGGCCTGGAGAGGTGCTTCAACTTCTGTCGCGTGGGTGCACTTTGATCACGGCCCAAACCGTGACCACGACAGTTAAATTTCGATGGATACCACGCTAGCTCAATTGATCAACCATGATTTATTTGTTTCATGGAAACTTTTCACTAAATCATGTTGGGGCATCTATCCAACTGCCATCGTAGTCGTTGTTACGATGCAAATGAGCTACGCAGACATTTAACTGGTCCCAGCTCTGAAGCCAGCCGTCATCAGACAGCTATAGTATTCACTCCCCCATCTACAACTCCGCAATTATCTGTAGTTGAGGCATTGGCGAGTTCCTCGAGTACCGGGTTCTCTGTGAGGAGAGGTCAAGCAAACGCTGGCGTCGGTGGATCCTGAAAAGGGATGAGAGGTTGACGAGCGACCGAGCGGGACCTGTGACATAACCGAATTGCTGCTTTCTATTATCGCCTAGACCAAACACAAGTCGGGCTATTCATCAAGCTTGGGGAAATTGACCGTACATACGGAGTAGGTGCCCGCGTGGAAGTAAATGCAAAAAAGCACAACACTGAGCCCTTCTTACACCGAAAGGCTCCTCGGATACGAGTACAAGCACGAGGCACGTAATGAAAGAACAAAGCATAGCAAGCAAGGCGAATTGTATTACAAAGAAACGAACTTCTGAATCGAGTCTGTGATGGTACAGTACAGCAGCACGCCGATATGGATAATAACTCCTGAAAGCATGCACTATGCACGGTAACCACGTCGACTGTGCCGCACCTCAACCTGCATCGATTTTTGTCATCTGCCGTCATGCTGAGCCGTTTATTCACAACTATTAGCGATCAGAAAGACTTACAAATATCTCATAAAGCCATGACATTCTCCACAAATTAAGACTGCACGTAGCATTTGCAAAGACTACACGTCTTCACCGATACCAGTGCCACGAGAGGAGGATGCTGTGTCGAGGGGATGGCATGAAGGATCTGTGGCCACATCGGCGGTGCACATAGCTAGCTCGTCTGAGTTTTGTGAGGTGTCCGCGTTAATGGAGAGCTCTGGAGCCCGAGAGTTGTTTATGGCATCGAATGTTCCATCATTCGGTGGCATGTTTTCGTGAGGAACAGAGGTCCCTTGCGGGGTTGTGACGGAAATAGTCATTTCTGGGGAAGAGGGAACGAATCTAGAAACAGAAGTAACTTGCCCAGTCCGAGATAAGGGAGAGGCTACCCACGAATGTGGGTCGGCAGGAGCCATGTCTCCGGGAGTTGTGGCCTGGGAATAACTGGGGACAGCGCTGAGATCTGCGTTAGTTTGCGGATCGATGGCATTACTGGGTGTGGGGGAGGGGAGTGGGTGAGGTATGGACGTCGACACTGCCGGGGCGGGAACAGGGACCGAATCTGAGTTGGCCGTAGGCGAGATGGTGGATGTCTCAGTGGGACTTTTTGCCGGGTCGAATGAAGTAGCAGCAGAGTAGTATTCTTCAACATTGTCGGGTGAAGAACGGTGGGAAGGTCCGGCAATTGGGGTTGCATGAGGTACCCCGTGCGGCCACGAGATGGTGGCAGGGTGAGTGTCCTCATTCGTTGTGGCGGGATAGATTATATGGGAGCTATGACCTGGGACATCGCACAATGGATATGAGAGTGGGTCGAACAGATTATCGCCTGTGAGGTAATCTGTGCCTTGATGTAAAGCGAAATAAAGATGAAGAATGGGTCCGAGAATATAACAAAGCCCCTTAGACCCGGCAGAGCGCCCTTCTAGAACCAGCGCGTTCCACAAAGCACAGAAGTTGTGCTGCAGTCCAGGAAGCGTATTTTGGATGTCGAATTTGGAGATGCACTCCAGGGTGGGTGATAGCATGAAAGCACGATAGTGCAAGCCCAAGCAGAGGAATGAGGGAATGATGTGGATCAAGTTGGCAAGTAGCACGCTGTCACCATGCGCGAGGTAATCCTGGAGCACACCTTCTGATACGCCTAGTTGATCCTTGACAAGTGCAATCCAACGGTCATCCCGTTCTGGCACGCTTGCAATGATGCCCGCAATTATCCCTTGTGCACATAAACCAGTAACTCTGTTGCCACCATTGCCGCTACTTCTCGTCAGAGAATGCCCAATTTCAATAGATGGCAACACCGTATCCACACCATTCACAAAAACATTGTGGAGTATGCACATAGTTACGGCCAAAAGTTGTGCTGTATCGGCGGCCTTCACGCAAACTATTAGCCGCCTTTTTCTGTCTATCTCTAAGAGCGAGATGGACGGATGGGTAATAGCGCAAAGGAAATTATAAGATACCGTTGCCAATTCCTCATCCAGTATGGCTAAAAGGTATTTGGGGGAGGTGGAGAACAGAACTGAGTTACAGAAACTAGTGATGCCTGTGAAGAACTCTTCAAATTCGTCATCTTCATCCAGAGCGTGAAGTGTCCACGCCAGGATACGGATGGTAAAAGCCGATTTCGAGCCAATTGCCTGGACAGATGTCGTTATACCGAACTGGAATCGTCCCCAATAAGTCTTCTTCAAGTCGTACAAGCGCTGATACGCTTCATCACCGAGCGAAAGCCGATTCCACAGTAAGCAGAGAATTCGGAAGACTCCATGTAGGATGCCAGTATAGATGAACCATACTGATGAAGAAAGCGGTGCATAATAGGGGCTATCATGCCGAAAGATCGGCATCACCGTAAACCATGCATATGCGGCTGCTACAAGTCCCACCCACCAAACTACCACACTGAACACAGTATGGTCGATGTTGAATAGAAAAATAACCAGTCCGAACAAGAAAAGGAACAAGGATAGGTGTAGCAAGGCGGGCAACGCTTCAACTGATGAAGGCAGATGAAACTTTTCAACACCATCAGCAAAGAATGCACGGATCAGTCCTCGCTTGTATGAGCGACAGCGCGGAGGTTGAGTGATTGTGAGGTATCGACGTGCCCACTGCTGCAACAATGTCGCCAATAGGGCACATGTAAGGCTGACCACCAAACTGAGGAACCACAGTGAATTGACCCAGATCGCTGATTTCGATGGAAAGAAGAGCGGAGGCTTAGCTGGAGTAGCAAGGATAGATGCACGAGATACATTTGGGTCCGCAAGAAGTTGATAAATGTTCTGGAGGTAGAATGCTGAGGTATCCTGTGAATTTGGCCTCAAATCCTGGATGGAGACTGCGGCCAATGCTGCGATGGAGGCAGAGAATAGACCAGTCTACAATGTTCACCTTGGTCACTAGGCTCAGTGTGGAGACTAACATGAGGACTGACGAAAATAAGGATTCCGTCAGCATCCTTTTGCCAGCGATCTGCCATTTTCTTGTCCTCTTCCTCTGCTATTTTCAGATACATGTTAAAGAGGGGCACCGAGCCATCGGAAGAGCTGCGCGGTGTTTGGGATATATGACTTTGTGAGGGCTGAGGGGCATTGCGGTTGCTGTCTGTACATTATGATGAAGTTGAAAGGGACCAAGTCGAGTAGGGACAACATCAACATACTTGTCGCTCTCCTCGGTCTGGATTCAAACTCCAACTCTATGGCTTCTTGAAGTCGGGACATCGACGATTTGCAGTCAAGAGTAATAAAGGATGGAAGCTGATGAAGTGCCAACTCGTGACGACGTTGTGTATATTCCTATGAGGAGCTCGACGGGGGGGCACCTCTGGTTGAGAACACGCGGCAAGAGTGAAGGCGGTTCATCAAGAATTACCTGAAGCTAAATTACTGACCAGCGCTGGCCTCAAGCGCCGAAAGGTCCAACGATGTAAAGAGTTCATGAAAAGGCATACAATATATTGTAGTTTCAAAGTGTGTTCATCAAAGTTATTAATAAATCTACTGCACGAACGCGTGCCTCGCACTTCAACATGCTGCTGTCCCTGTCCTTGAGAGTCTAGGTGCGCGAGATATTAGTAATATTACGGTACATATATATAACTGCATCAGCAAAAGGTCTTAATGTCACTTAAATCGTCTTAAAGGCTTAGGGGACGTCAACAAAAAATCAAATTTGTGATATTAAGGCATTAAGGGAATTAAGGGAAATACATGGGAAGCACAAAAAAGAAACAGTCCAGGAGACAAGAGTCTCCTGGGCCTGGTGCTGGTGTCCGGGTGGTGGTGGTATCGTCATCCTGCTTGTGGGGTTGTTCCCGCCCCACGCTCACTGCTGCTGCGGTGTGGATCGCCCTCGGTGTTACCCCTGCATGGCCTGCCCCACTGCCGCCACTGCTTGTCTCACTGCCGCCGCCATTACTGCTGCTGCTGCCGTTGAGCCTACCCTCAGTGTCGCGGCTGCGTGGCTCCTCATGGCCCGCCATTGCCACTCTCGCCCTTGCCCCCACTACCACGCTTACCACCTGTTCGATGTGGCACCGAACTTGTGGTCTAACCACCAAACTCATGTCAACCCATAGCCAACATTTGCCACCTGACCCTAGCCCATCCGATCAGGATCCCAGCAGCTCATATGGCGGAGATACCGACCTACCCAGGCGGCAATGACATGTAGCTCTGCGTTCAGAGAATACACCTTTATAGCACAAATTAAACGACCTGGCCGAGGTCGTTGCGAAACTAGGCAGCATTGCCGGTGCCCTTCTTTTTGTCTTGCTGTTGATCCGATTTTTTGTTCAACTCGGAACACATAATCCCCAGAGGTGATTCGAGAGTCTTAGCTCGTGTCATGGGAGAATTATTAACGTCCGTCTCTTCAAGGACGTCGAGTGAGAAGGGAATTGTTTGTGTCATCTCTGTGACGGTTGTAGTGGTGGCTGTCCCTGAAGGTAATTGCCTATCAGTTCAATCAAAATTCCGGTTTATGACATATCCTCCAACGTAGGGCTTCCCCTGGCTGTCACTTTAGCCCTGGCCTTTGCGACAAAGCGAATGACAAAACAGCATTTGCTGGTTCGTGTACTTGGATCATGTGGGACGATGGCCAATGCCTCAGTCATCTGCACAGACAAGACTGGGACCCTTACCAAGGGCGAGATGACCGTCGTTGCTGGTTCATTGGTGTTCATGCGAAGTTTGTCCGAAGGCTTGCCGAGGACCACGAGCGGACAGGTAGTGAAGCAAGGAGCGGCCCAAATGCGGGGGACTTTGCTGTTGATATGTCGCACCTCAACACGATCCTCACACCCTCAGCTGGTAGAAGTGTTAACACCTCTATTGCCGTCAATTCGACTGCGTTCGAAGAGGAGGATTTTGAAGTGGGGCAGCAGTGTTCATTGGAAACAAGACAGAAATGGTGCTTAGCACACTTAATTGACTTAAGGGATTAGCAATGTTTCTTCCCAAACAGCATTAAGTATCGCTTATAAATTCTAGCTTCTTAATGTGCTTAGTGAACATATTTTACCTTGTAAACATGCAGCGCTATACAAATTCGGATTTAAAAAAAAAAACAGATTTTACCTGAGTTGTATCATCTGCCTTAAAAACTGTTCTACTTAGGTAGAATTGGTCACTAAGCTGCTTTAATCGCACAATAAGAGCAATTAAGTTCTGATGCTGGAGTAGTACTTCTGCACATGATACCGGATTGTGAACCAATATCTCCCCCTCAGGGTCATGGGTGTTCGCTGGCACACGCGGATCCCACGATCGCTTTTTGCCCGTACTTCATGTTCAACTTCTGTCGTGTGGGTGCACTTTAGTCACGGCCCATGACCGCGACAGTGAAACTTCGACCGATCGCTAGCTCAACCATGATTTATTCGTCTCATGGCTCATGGAAACTTTTCACTGAACCGTGTTCACCCCACTGTGGTTTCATCGGAATTTCGGGCTTTAGAGCTTCAGACTTATGTCATGATTATAAACATCCTTCTACTGTAAGTCGGCGGCGGGGAGAGCAGTCTTTTTTGCCTATCAACGTAGTGCCGTTTTATCCGATGCCACAAAAGGACTTCGTTGAAACCCGACAATTCTGGGTCTCCGAGGCGTCTATGGACCCCCTCTTATGATACGAAGCTTCGCACACGACCGGCGTTGCAGCATGCAACATCGGGGGAATGGCAGACATTATGCGCTATTTTCCGTCCAGTAAGAGTAACCTATCGCATCTAAAAGCTGAAAAAGCATGAACAATAATCACAAAATAGGTTTACATCCACCTCAGTTATCAGGACAGACTTCATAGGTGTGGAGATAGAACGAAGTTCAGACGCCGGTTCATACTATAACTTACAGACGATACATACATATAGCCACGCTGATCCACATGAGGGTGCTCCTGTGTGCCGCTTAAAATGCGAGGACGAAAATCGTACTCTCTTAGGTCTCTGGCCGTGGACCAATTTTCAGGATCACACGTGGAAGCTTCTTCGTGACGGTAACGGATGAGGTTTTGGGGGCTGTTCCCTCGGGTGACGATGAAGCAACAGAAGTCCCACCAGCGGGGTGATCTTGTTCTGCTTCCGTTAGGTCCGGCGACATCGTGGGGCTGGTCGATGACGCTCCCTGGCTTGCCTGTTTCCGCGCTCGCAACGTCATAGAGCTAGGCGGTACAAAGGCACTGCGGTTCGACAATGGTTCAGCACCGCGCCGATCGAGCACGGCTAGCAGGGCCGCGGTGCGATCAAACCATGGCGGGGAATTAGCTTCTGCAGTACCAAGGGAGGACAGTGGACCACGGCGTCTCTTGACCAGTTTCTCAAGCTGGTCATTTACAGGTCAGTCTTCAGCAGCTTTGAGGTTAACCTCCCAATTTCCAAGAATTCTCACCATTTGGACGTTCTCTGAGGACCACCATGTCTCTCTCAAGTCATCTTTCGCAGCGGCGGCCCCTCCATCTACCAGACCGGTGAGGTGAGCCATCGCTCCACTGAGCAGTGCTTTATCGCTGTAGCCACCCTCGAGTACGCTCACGATCCGACCGTCGGCCCATCTATTGGCAAAGGCACAGACATCCTGCGTAAAACGATAAAAGAACGAGGTCGGGACCTTCCGATTGTGGCGAGACATCGACGGTGTTTCATGTTCGGAGGCGTCAAATCCGGCGCTGAGTCACTTCAATGTCAGAGACTGATTCAATCACGAGCCAGAACACCTTGCCTGATGAACACCAACGTATCGTCTGATGAACCACCTGTCTTCTTAATGAATTCTTCCGCCTTGGTGAGAAGCTTGCTGTAAGCCCCCCGATAATGTACATTCCAAAACTGCTCTTCGGATTCGAATGGTTCAAGATGGACATTCTCTATGTACTGGCCGTGGGGGCCATGGATCGAAACAGATGCCGCTTGAACGACGTCCGGCTTACCGTCCTGCATGGCTATCAGTTACCGTGAGTATTGTTCCAGTGCTGAGGCTATTACCTCGCATGGAAATGAAAGAATATCATGCACAGAGCCGTAATAGACGTGAAGACCAGGATCGAATGGAGCCCCGGCTTCAGCCTGTAAGCGACGCCGGTAAGCTTCCTCGTTGATCTGCCAGACGATGGACTGCGTTCCATTGCCTGTTGATTGTGTCCTCAAAACAGATAGGCTGACAGCACGCATGCATACCATGGTGAAGGTCTATGTCAAGAATGACAATGCGCTTGATCCCGTGCTTTAAATGTGCTGTAGGAGGCGTGTCACGCTATGAAGCCTTGCAAGATTCCCTACATGGTAGTACATACCGTGTGCAGCCCCAACGGCAACATTGTTGACGAAACAAAAACCACAGGGCGTGTCTTCCCCACAATGATGGCCGGGAGGCCGAATAGCGACGAAGGCCGTTTTAGACCCCGAGGTGGAAGAAGTCATAACTGTATCAACCGCCTCGCATACAGTGCCTAGAGCTCCTTGAATCGCATCCAACGACGTCGGACACACTGCAAAGTATGTGAACGACGCGAAAACGAACAAGACAAGGTTTAGGGATTACTGTACAAATCACCCTGAGGAAGTTCACTCGGAATTTCAGACTGGCCATTCGAGATCTTCTCCACGCTATGGAGAGCCCAGTCAACAAGCTTTTCCAGATAGACGTCTCCACTTATGTCGCCGTGGATGAACTTGACAGCAGGGTGATTGAGAATGTCAACCTTGGCGGAGCTCTGTACCACTTGGACAGGATGTCCCTTTGGGAGAGGAAACGCTGCTGTATTTTGTTCAAGCCGCAGATTTTCAATGGCTTCAATAAGTGAGTCAGCGTCAGAGCTGCCGGAAGTTTCTGCGACATTTGGTATGGCAGGAACGGCCTCTTCGAGGCGAGAAATAGCAGCGCAAAGCCCAACCTTTACGGCTCGCAGTCGCTCTGGACGTTCAAAGATGTTTGACGAATCTCTAGTTCTAATATACTTGTGTTGAAGACAAGCATCTTGGAGAAAGATAGTCGTTTCGGGATAAAAACGCGTAGATGTAGACGGAATGACGGTATCCATGAGAGCGAGTGAGCGAGGACGCGTTATTCACGTGGTGTGAGCTACTTGCCATGATAAGGACATCTTATCTTATCAGAGCTGTGACCTCACTCTTTCACTCTTTCAGCCCATGACAATGGACGCGTTGTACCGAGAAGCTGGACCTACCAGTCAACCATCAACATATACTCAGCATCATCGCCCATACTTCACACCATATGATGTCGTCAGGCTCGCAGAGAAGCAGCGTGGAAAGCTATCCACATCTCAAGAGGAAAAAGCAAGACAACAAGCCTGTGGTTTCGTTGAATCTGTCGGCTCCAAAATTGGGTTGTGAGTTTTATCTACACTTTTTCTTTGAGATGACAGAAGCTCACAGCAGCGCTCGATAGCCCGCGGAAGACGATCGCGACAGCACAAAATTTGTACCATAGGTTCCACCTCTTCTTCCCCCGTAAGGATTTCGGTTATCAAGTACAGCTTTCTCGCTGCTTGTTTCGGACTATACTTACTCGTTGCGCCTGTACAGGATGTGACTCTTGCGGCCCTTTACGTGTCCTCGAAAATGCATGACACGTTGAAGAAACCTCGGGACATTCTTATGGCCTCTTATGCCGTTCGTTTCCCTGATCAAGCAGCAAAGTCCAAGTCGATTGTTGGGGAGATTGACATGGATCCAATGGTGCGTCAAGATGCGATTTCAAAGTCTGGCCCCACTGAAGGATCGTCGAGGCAGGTTCTCGAACAGGATAGGCAAAGGTTACTGGCCGTCGAACGACTGATCGTCGAACTTATTTGTTTCAACTTTACTTCCCACATGCCATTTCCATACGTGATCAAAGTTGGCAGGGATCTCAAAGGTCTGAACTCGTTTTCGTCTTTTGCAAATACGATTTTGTTTTGATGGCATGTGACAATCACAGCATCGAAAAAGTTGACAAAGCTCGCCTGGCGATTAACGATCGACAGGTGGGCTCGCTCTCTTCCACTTTATTTTTCTTGCTGAACACCCCACGCAGCCAGAGGACGCTAGTAGCTCTGCAATACCCGCCACATGTAGTTGCCATAGCCTGCCTTTATCTCGCAGCTCTCTTGTCCACATTCGAGCAAAGCGAGACGCAGGCTCCCCCCGGATGTCGCAGCGGCCACGAGATAGCAGCTATGTTGGGGGATTATGGGCCCTGGGAAAAGAAATTTCAAGCGCAAGTTGATGATCTAGAAGGTGAAGCTTAGAAACTCATTGATAGTTGTCTTATTTGCTCAAGGACGTTTGCTGGACGGACTTTTTTTGATTGCCAATGTCAGCCATCTCCCATGCGTTACTCGACCTGCTGATATCCCAGACACAAAATCCGTCTGCCAATACAACTCCGAACACACCCTCATCCCCGTCACCCCACATTTCCCGAGCTACTACACTACACGTCGCTGCACCAGCGTCATATACCTCAGATCAGCTCATGCGGCTTAAAATCGCTATGCGCGAGAATGAGCACCGACCTCGAAGCCGGACGCCCGTTTTAGTCGATGGGTACCACGATTCTCCCGATGGTTCAGATGCTATTGGAAGGAATGAGGGTACAGTTAGATTTTTATTTAGGCCTCATGGTGGGTTGTGAGGTTTTGGTACAAGGTGTGTACATATAGATATGCAGAAGAGCTAGCTGGGTTATCGTGAAAATGACTGAAAGCGATTAGTAGCCAAGTCTACAAATGAATGGGCATGCAAAATTTGAAAAAAATCTAAGAATTACGATATCTTCTACAATGGTAAAAAAAAAGCCAAATTGACGTTGTGGCTGTTATGCCATGAGTTTCCGTATGGCAGGGATAAGGACAAGACGAGCCGGGCTTATCTCCGGGGGGATGACCATTCCTCCACCGAGGCCTCGACGGTGCCAAGCGTCAACTGTGAGAAACATGCTTCTTCAGTCCTGCCGGAGATATCAAGCGAGGGCATAAAACACGCACCAAGAGGCTGTCCAAGGATCACGATGTCAAAATACACCCACAACCGGCCAAGGAAACCATCTACACGCCGACCCGTAGCCTTCTTCCAGATACGCTCGCCAATGACTGAACCACCCTGCAAGAGGAAGAAGAGGGGCACGCGTGAATCCCACTCGCAGCCCATGGCCAAGATGGAGCATTCATGGAAAAGTCCTGATGCAAGAAACGTGCCAAGCACGAGGCCTACATCGCCACCAATCTTGCGCCCTGGGATACCTCCAAATACAAGGAATGTCTGACGGAGAAGCTGATGCCAACGCTTAGCCCAAAAATCGTGCAGTGATTGCGCGGCCCAAGGGTTTTCCATGACTGGTGGCCAGGAACTGGGCGAGTGACCAAGGACGGTGACGGAAAGGAGGGTGATCAGATCGTAAACCATGTAGAATCCGTAAACGAGGGCGATACCCGTGAGCACGTGTATGATGGTCGAGACGAGGTAACGGGTGGGAGGAAGGAGGCTCGGAAAGAAAATACTGCCACCAAGGGGGTCGCCAACTCCGGGGAACAGCTTGATGATCGCATCGGCGACGTCCAGGATCAGGAAACTGACGAGGAAAGAAATAAAAGTCGCGCGAAGGAACGCCTTGCGCTCTTGTGGACGTCTGGACTGCGGCGTGTAAACACCCTCACCAAAGTCCCAACCGAGACCGCGCATGGAAAAGATGAGTTCGATGGCGTCCTGGAGCCAGAGCGGAAGGAGAGTGGAGTTTTGGCGTTTTGTGGCTGACGCCTCCCCCTGATCATCTGAGTTGCCTGGGGCGGCGGTGATAGCTGGAGTTGACAGGGTGCGCGCCCGAACGTCTTCGCATTGCTTGCGGCGGCCTGTCCTGGCCAGAGCCAGATCAATCCCCTTACCGATGAGAACAAAGGAAAAAAGCGAAGCGCCCCAGTTGTATACGTTCAGCCTTGGGTTGAGCCACACATAGCCGTATGAGGAATGTAGGGCTGTTGTGATGAGTGGCGGCAGCAACAACAGGCGGATGAGGCGTGTTTCGTCGGGTCTTTGGACGAGGTACGACATGATTGAATAGGGAATGAATTGGACGAGCGTGTAAGGAGCTGAGTGCCATGTTATGGGGATGCGGTCCTGATGTGGTGGTACAAACGTTCGGAATGCCTTGGCCGATCCCCAGGCCAATCTACCCAAGGACAGGGTTAGTTGGACCAGATTGAGAGAGAGAAGGGGCCTTACTCCTGGTACAAAGTCGCAGTGTCGTTGCTACTTTGCATATTAGATCGATATCTAGAGCAGATGAAAGGATGAGATGGCAACAAGTCCGCCAGATGGTAGTCCCTATAAAAAAACTTTGCTCGCTGTGGTCAAGTTAACCTCGGCGCTTTGGCTGACGCGCTTAAAACGCCTGCCGTCATCACCCGCCTTACCGATCTTGTCACGCATCCCGAGATTCCTGCTTCAAATCAGCAGTTCGGTACTTTATTTGGGACTCGGGACCCATTCCCTTTGCGTTCGCTTTGTAAACTTCCTTTGCTCTCGCTTACGTAGTCTTCATATGATAAGCCACCCACACCAACAGTCAGCAACAATTGGTACCGACGTGACTACCCACGTCAATGAGAATGAATGAGACTAGACGGTCATCCATCTCCGTGCAACCCCATTTTTTTCCACTTCCCAAAAGCCCACCGGCCCCCGTACCATCCACCAACTACGAGCACGAATGAACCAACAATCCCAGCACCAATATAGCCCGAGTGATTATTCGCCTTTGTTCCACCGCTTGGTCAGCACAAAATTTCTCCGTCTCGGATGCTCCGGTGGGTGTAGTAGATGTCCTTACCTCAGCCCAGAATCGCCACCACTTGTGGGTCAGGCCCTTTCCTGGTTCCGCCGCGGCCGCCTTACATCTAGCGCACTTGTCCCCGATCAATCCCATGATAGTGAGCAATGAGATACTGCAGCCTATGCCTTTAGTAAATGTGTCATTGGCACTCCACTGGTGGGAGTGTCACACCTGAACGCAACAACGATGCTCATCAGAGTGAGCACAATACTCAGCCCAGACATCATGTTCCGTTTCACTCTCAACTCTCTCTGCGTTCTCGTTTGGATTTCCTTAATCCTTGCATCTGCATCGCCCACCAGGGCTCCCGTCTGTGCCTTATCCTCTCCCTCGGGAGGTCCGCTCTGCTCGGACTGCTGGCCCGAAGCGGGGACCACGCCTGTAAGAGGGCCGTACTGGTTCCGGTCACTTCGGGGTGATTGGAACACTGTATTGATGGCGATATTCATTCCTGCTGCTTCTCGATGGGCGCCGTCTTGCTCTTGTTCTGATCCTTTGTTTTCCTCCCCTTCTGCGGGTTCGAAAAGACGAAAGCGGTGCTCAGGGAACCCAGTGTAAGAATACAGCATCAGAATGGAGTCAATTGAGTCGAGCAGCGTCATCCCGGCTGTAAATAGCATCTGGTCCGCGCAGGGAATCAGTCCGATTGTCCTAGGAATCAGCAAAAGAGAACAAAGGAACACACGGGCAAGATGACAATGTCTGCGGGGGTAACGCGTTTTGCACCTGCTCCCTTCTTCGCGATGGCAGACGCCGCAAGAAGCGCAATCGATGATGCGGTGTCGAACCCTTCAGACAGACAAAATCAGTTGTCTTTAGACTGTCGAGCACAGGTTTCCTTGACCGAATCCGAACAACACTCCGACAGGGTACATCTGATGGATGTGAGACGAGATAAGGAAAGCACGTGCATCATTGCAATATTATGAATACCTTCCAAGGGCGGTCGACGAAACGAACCACCGGACCCAAAATCCTCATCATGATCGTGTTGTTGTACTGACCGTCATCCTCGAGCTCATCTTCGAGCTGGTTCGGTTGTTCGCCTCGAGCTATTTGCTGTTCCTTACGTCTCTTGTTCTAGAGCCACAACTTAGCATATCGCCTTTCCTGTCGGATCTTTCCCACCTGACGCCGCTTTCGAAGGATCCTGTGGAGGATGACAGAGTTGGCGAGTCCCACGATAAACAGGAAGAATGCGCTAACAGAAGACCCTGTTTTCCACAATTTATTAGTCCGGCTTCGTTTGTGGGAAAATACGCAATGACGACATACCCACAACTCCACCGACCTGACTGACGCCACCGATCTTATCGGCCACATCAGTGCTGATGGCGATCGCGACATTCTATGTACAGCATGTGAGAGTGCAAAGATGAGCTAGACGAGCGTGAGAGAAGGAAATTTTTCAGGTCCTCACTACGGCTATGACAATCGTGCTATGGCCAAGGGAGAAAAATAAGCCGCAGGTGACTGGAAGTTGTCCGAGACTGATGAGTCCTCGAGTTGCGTTATCGATGGCGCTGCCCTAGAGCTTAGCACTCCAAGGAAGATAGATAGATGCAAGCACTTGCGCTACAAAGCCACCAGAAACACGTGTGAGTATTGAGGCAGTGCCAAACGATAAGCGGATTGTCGCGTACAAACATTCTACCTGATGTGATCAGCATCAAGTGCTATGAAAGAGCTCCCAGGATAAGATCTCTTCCACACGGCTATTTAACTCTACTCACCATGTCTTAGACCGATCGTCTGAAATGAGACGGGCTTATGGCATATGTCCTTTCATCAAAAAGGAACGGTACCCACCCACGCAAGAAGTGATAGACTCAGGATTGACTGTGTGTCCTTATGTCGTCCAAACAAGATGCCGGCGACGACCCAACAGATTGCGTTGGCGAGGAGTTCACACCCGATAAGCACCACCGAACGTCCAAAGAGTGTTAGACGGTGGCTGCGAGTGACCCGAGCGATCCGCCAACAGGGTGGGGACATCAATTCCTGCACAGGGAGAGGATGTGCTATGCAGCAGGAACCTAAACTGGGATATTATTGCGCGCGTGATAGGGGCTTGCCGCCACTTCCGTTATGTCTCCTTCTTTGTGCGCCTCATTGAGTTTGTTTACCAGATTGGAAGCTGGAGTCTCTTGTTTGTCCACCGAGCCGTAAAGGTAGCGTAAGAAATTGCAAAAGTCGCGCAAACTTACGATAATGACATCTGCAAGGGTAGCCTATAAGATCTGAGCGGCACCTCTTTCCTTCTCACCGATCGCTTCCACAGAGAACCCAACAACTGGTCGAGAAAACAACCCATAGGTAGCCCCTAAGGATTTTCTTGCGGATCACTATCTAAGCAAATCACGGGGCGAATCTTTCCAAAAAAGCTCCGAAGCGATGGATATCTTGAACCCGAACAACTTGCACCGCGATTTGTTGTTCGCATTTTTTGGCGCACACGTCTAGGTTCCTTCTCACAGCTGCTAAAAGAATGATGAGAGCCCTGCGCTTATTCATCTAAAACTCCCGCATGCGTTGACGAGTCGGGTTCGAAAACGTCAACGGATGAACCCATGTTTGGTGGTGGATGACTATCGAGTTATCGCATTTCAGCAACGACCCGCGATTGCACCGTAGGGAAAATGGAAGAATCGTCCCCGAATAATCTTGATCTTGTGTTGTTACAACAAGCACCTGGCCTCGAAGCAAGTCGGTCGGCGTTCATGAAAAAGGCAAGGTTAGGGTTGCTAGTTGCCAATTATGAGTAAAGTTAGGGGTGAAACGCGTTGGGATATTTCTATAGATGACATTAAAAGCGCCATGGTGAATGGCTTCGAATGAAGGGCCGAATTGAATGAGTAAACTGTATGGGTGTATGAGCATTAGCGCCTGTCTACGTAGGTACCTGCCCTCGGGGTGCGGGGCAGTGATTATGTGCATCGGCTCGGCTGAGAAGGAGAGAGGGTGACTACGTTTCTGTTCCCCACAAAAAAGGGAATGAATGGATCATAAACGCAAGCGATGGTGACCCATAGGTACGGCGCCAAGAAAGTTCCGTAAGGATTAGTTCATTATAATTAGTTTGATGTGGCGAGCGTCAAATTCGCTCAAGCGGCCTAGTTGGCAGGCTGTGAGAGAGGTTAGTAGGACATGTTTGGGCCTATTTGGGAATGGTTCCCTAAGAGCGAGCGAGACCCGTGTCTATGGTGTCCGAGTCCCCGTCAGTTACTCGACTTTACAGACCCGAGGTTAGATAACAACCGCATATACCCTTCTCCCCTCCGAGTCCTCCTTCCCTCTCCTCCTTTCCGCCTTCGCCTCTCCCTCCCCTCCTACCATTCACTTTGCCCAGTGTACAATCTCTTATCTGTTTTTCTACTCTGCTATCTCCCCCATTTTCAACCCAGCCGCGTCCCAAATCTCCCTTTCTCAATCCCTGTAAATTTCCTCGGAGCCCGCGATCCCGCTCCTCTTCCTGGCCCTATTCCCTCTCTCTCACGGAAATACCCTCCGCATCTCCGCTGCGGCGTTCGCTGCTTTTTGACGATTCTATTTGACTCGGTCCCAATCTTGCTTTGTACACTTATCCAACTACAAATCTCTTCGCGCCTCCAAATTCCTTCTTCCTTCTCTCGGTTTGTTTTGTCCGAGGCTTCTGATACAAGGTTCGTGGCAGACCCGTAGTACAGATAAGATCCGGCAAATGTGACCTTTTTGAATCCAGTACTGGCCATTCTTCCCTAGAGTCGCCTTTATCATCCCCTCATTCTCTCCGACCATCACACTAATAACGGCACTTGACTTGCTCTATCTCTCTATGTCATGACCGTTATGACATCCTCTCATCTCACAATCGACACCTCAGTGGCACTGGTCTCGCGATCATACTCCGCAGATCCAAGAAGCGAAATTCAAAATCCAGGCTCCGCCCACCTCATCACCGACAAATCTTCTCGCGATCATTCATCTTCACCTACTGCCTCCGCTCTCTCTTGGGTGTCTCCCACAGCTTCATCGACCAATGCATCGACATCTTCTCTCCTTCTCCCTCACGCATCATCCGCGTACTCGGCCACTACTGTCGACACACTCTCCTCGGCAGATCTGAGCCCTGATGAAGGGCTTCAACCCGAATACGTTCTCGCTATGCATGACTATGTTCCTGAACAGCGCAACGCGACTTGCCTTTCTTTTCGTGCCGGTCAAGTGATCCGCGTCCTTAACCGTGATCCAAGTGGCTGGTGGGATGGTGAATTAGATGGAAGTCGCGGTTGGTTTCCCAGCAACTATGTCAACAGCGATCTTGCTCTTTTGGAAGATGATCACCTTTCTCGGTCAATATATGTTCGTGCTTTCTCTTCCATTCATATTTTAATTGACTTAACGTATTTACTACAGCGCAAGCGAATACGACACTCTCCAACTAGCTCCCAGTTCTCATCCACCTCCCCTATCAGTGATGAAAATTCGCATTCATTTCGGCAGAGCATCTCTCGAGGAGATGAGTATTGCCCCATCCCCATGGTCCCGTTACTCCATGCGGTGTCGCTGCTGCAGAACGCAGTTTGCTCTAACCGAATAGCACACTTCCAACCTTCCGTGGCATGCATCATTTCATGCGTCCGCTCCATTCTGACCGCTGTTGGGTGCCTATCACGTGATGCCCATGTTGTGCGACAGTTCCCCTCTCTTGCCCAGGAGCGTAAACGCGTTTTGTCCGACCTTGCAGCTATCGTCAATCAGGCAAAAGCAGCATCTGTCGAGGGTCTTGATGATGACGAGCGGGAGTTGCAGGTAGAGAAGATGGTGCGCCTTGGGGGGCAGGTCTTCTCACATGTCCGACGATTTTTGGCAGTAGCTGCTCGATGTGGGGTCAAAATTCCTGACAAGCGGATCTCGATTGAATATCCTCCGATGCTTCTGGAGTCATTATCCTCCCAGGTACCTGATAGACCATCGTCCGGAGAATCTCTGGCTAGTAGCTCGACAACTGAGAACGAGGACGAGACCCTCAGACCAACGCCAAGCCAAACCAAAAATGCCCTTTCTCGTCCCCCACGAGTCACGGCCCACGATGGCCTGAATGTCTCCCGGGCCGCTGCCCGTGCGAGAAGTATGGGTGATCTACGTCTCGCGCGCAAAACCGCACTGGAAACAGAACCACTTCCTGCGCTCAATCCTTCACAGTCGCAGAATCTCCGCATACTTGCTCCCGCAGAATCACGCCTTAACAGGCACAAGCAGGGCCCTTCCATTAGTAGTGTATCGTCCTCCTCCTCGTTCACTTCTGCAGAGTCAGCGCTTAGTCCCCTCTCTCCCCCTTTCCCTTCTGGTCCTTCCACGTATGAGGAACTTATGGAAGCTTTGCGACGTACACATAACCAATACCTCTCCACAATTGCGGCTTTCATCGGCCATGCACACGTACACTCGCGATCTTCCCACGCGGCGAGTACCGGACATATGTACGAACTCGTGCGGGAGATTGTGGAAATTGTATGCAAGCTCCTGGTCGTGGTGGAGGCGGTCCTTCATCATCCCACCGTTCCCGTTCACAAGGTTGCCAATCTTAAATTAGCCAAGGATGGCCTTTATAACGTGACTAGCGGCCTCGCGGAGTCCGTGCGCCTTCTGACAGGCAGCCTTCCTCCCGACATGACTGAGGAGCAAGAAAAAATGGCTCTCATTCGCTCTGCAACCGATGCTCTCAAGGCGGGCGCGGACTGTGTTGCTGCCGTGAAGATGTGTCTTAATCGTTCCACGGGTGAACAACCTTTCGTCATTGAACGTCCAGGGGCCCTCGGCAAATTTTCTACTCCGCGTTTTGCCGACCAAACCATCCATTCGCGGCTGCAGAAGGCCGTCAGCTTGGATGGAATACATCAAGCCATGGCAAACTCGTCCCCCGAGGGAGGCGACGGCGCTGCCTTAGTGCAGAATGATGCCAGTGGAAGTACTTCTCAACCAAGTGAGGAAATTATGTCAGACGATTCTGAAAGTCAGGCGTTCTTGGTACGTTCCCTGGAACTTGAATGGAATGTCGTTGTTGAGCAGGCTTTCAGAACTCCCCTGGCGCAATTGACTCTTCTCTTCCCACAATACAAACCATTGATGCCGGCACGGCGTGGGATGACAACCAGGGCGAGGGTAAACTTCTAGACGACAGGGTCCTACCACCAGTCCCCGCTGAGGACGACGTACCTGATCAATCGCCATCACCACTAGACTCCGACACATGGTTACAATCCCACGACTATCTACCGGATGACGTCGCATACAATGCGGACGGAAGTCTTGTCGGCGCCACTCTCCAAGCTTTGGTCGAGAAGATGACACCTCATGCTTCCGTTGTGGACCCCACCTTTTCTTCCATGTTCTTCCTCACCTTCAGGCTGTTTTCGTCGCCTGCTGAGCTGGTACAGGCTATCATTGACCGCTACAACCTCGTACCTCCTTCAGGGCTCTCCGAAGAGAGTGTCTACATTTGGCAACAACGCAAAGGAATTCCTGTCCGATTGCGCGTCTCTAACCTAATCAAGTCTTGGCTTGAACTGTACTGGCGATCTAGTACTGATAATGCCGTGTTGCAACAACTACACGACTTCAACCGTGATGCATTATCGCTCATGTTCCCAGGTTCCTCTCACCGCATTCACGAGACTATTATAGCGCGCAAGCGTGAGGGACAGGTCGTCCTCCCAACTCCACGACCAGACCTTGCCCGCGACCCTTCGATGGTATTTAGCCCCCAGATCTCTCATTCGGATATACCACGTCCCATCATACCCCGGGCGCTCTATTCCCAATTGCGGAACCGGCATTTCAGTTCGATCACCCTTACCGATTTTGACACTCTCGAGCTCGCGCGGCAATTGACCATTATGGAATGCAACCTCTTTTGCGCGATCCAGCCAGATGAGATCTTGGAAAGCGGACAGGAAGGCTCCAAGCCCCCCGTTACCGTACGTGCGGTTACGAGTCTTAGCACCGTTGTCACCGGCTGGGTCGCGGAAAGCATCTTGAATGAAGCGGCGGATATTAGGAGGCGGATCTCACTCGTCAAATTCTTCATCAAACTTGCTGACGTGAGTCCTTCGTCGGTGGCAATTGTTTCAGTGTGTTGCTTGACAAGCAATGTCATAATCTGTAGCGCTGCATGGCATTGCACAACTTTGCGACCTCGCGTTCTATTCTTGCAGCCCTCGATTCATCAACCATTGCCCGTCTACAACAAACCTGGATGGTATTTCGCTCCCCCCCATTTTTTTTTCCTATTTAAATTTACGTATCTTTCTCTGCAGGGAGTGCCTCAGAAGCAGAAGGTACAGCTCGACAGCGTGCGTAAGCTCGCTGATCATGCAAGGAACTATCACGATTACCGCTCTCGCTTGCGTGAGACCGTACCTCCTGCTGTTCCATTTTTGGGTGTGTTCCTTGAACTCGTGGTGCCGATATCATATTAATTCTCCACATTCAGGCCTATACCTAACCGATGTCACGTTTTGCCGAGAAGGAAATCCATCCCATAGAGCGTCCCCCTTGGCCCCAAATAAGACGCTAATTAATTTTAGCAAATACCATAAGATGGCTCGAATTGTTCAAGGTACGGTGCCGTCCGATGGTCCCTTGTGTAGAAGCGTGGATCTGAGATGCCCAACTAGATATACAGCGCTTCCAGGTTCATTATGTGTTGAAGGAGATCCCGGAAATTCAAGAGTACTTGGTGGATGCCTTTGAGAAATCCAGACACCATGGGGATCTCCAGGACTTATACCGCCGCAGGTATGGGGTTGTCCGACTTTTTTTGAGGTAGAGCAATCGCTCATCGTCACGTTTTAGTCTGCTTGTAGAACCCAGGCGGGCTGCGGACGCCCCGCCCTCGGGGGACGTGCGCCAACTATTTCCCTGGACAAACCGCTCTCAGGCTAGTCAGCCTTTGCAAGTCTCATGAATCATATGGATATCTCATCTTGAACACACGCACACATGTACCCTCCCATCGTTATCAATTTCCTCACCTTTCGGCGCTCTTCTTCTTTCCTTGCATTTCTCATCTGACCCCCATGGATCATTTTGTCATGCATCTCCCGTGGAATCATTGTAGGTTGACATCTTCCTATCTTTACTGCATCTTTATCATCCGTAACTTCATTCGCATCGTCATTTCACGTCATCCCACATGCATCTGACTACTACTACTACTATCAATTTTGTACCTGTGCCCAGTGGGGTTGTGCTATGTTGAATCATACACAAGGTTTTACTAAACGTCGTTGTGGCACTCTAACGGTCTCCCTTCCACCTGAACGGACGGATGGTTATACTTGGTGACGTAGTACCCGACGTGGTCCCATCCGCTCTTATGAGATAGTCCATCTGTTCCTCGAGTATGCGGCAATGAAGGATACGTCTCCGGCCTTACAGCAGGTCCGAAGTCGTAGACGAACGGCCGGCTCTGAGTCGCCCCAAACAGCCGGGAACTCTCGAGTATGATCGAATAAACCGGTGAAACGTCATTTCCAGGCGCATGCACGCTCCATCCGCGGCTGGGTACGCGCACGTCCCAAAACGCCACGACGCTGTGGCGTGCGGAGCCGGCGGCGATGTGAGCGCCGCCGCCGCCACCGCACGCGACGGCATAGATGGGCTCAAAAGACCAAGGATCGGCAAATGTGAGAGTAGGAGCGTAGTGGGTGGAGGCGCGCATATCGTGGACGCGAACGAGGCCATCGAACCAGCCCGAGACGAGTATCTGATCTGAGGCACCCCAGGGGGACGTAGGCGGTGCCGAGGCAATTCCATAGACCGCCGTGCAGAAGGGTGACTGCGAATCAGTGGTCGAGTCCGAGTCCGAGTCGTCGTGGTGCGAAGATGATGATGATGATGATGATGCACGCAGAATCGCGGTCGGAGTTGAAGAAATGGAGGAGGGTGTGATGGCGTGGACGGCAAGGGGTGTGTCGGAGGAGGTGCCAAAGGCGGCAAAAGGGGTGGATGCAGTGGTGGAAAGAAGAGCTGACCAGGCACGCGTGTCCAAATCGATCATGGCATTCGGGAGGGAAGTCGAAATGGCGGGGACAGAGAGGTCGAGGAGACCGGCTTTGCCGTTGCTCGAGATGGACAAGAGGCTGTCGCCGGAGACAGTGAGTGCCTCGATCAAGTCTCCGTTGTGATAGGGATATGGCGTTTGGGATGATACATCGATGGGGATTTCGAGTTGACCGGGGTTACAGGGTGGAATCCGGACACAATGGAGTTCGCCGTGCTCGAAACCGACAAAGAGGGAGCGGTTGTCGCCGCCGTCTGGGACACAAGCGAGGCTGGTAATATCATTTCTTTGCACGTCTTGGAAGTTGAGCAGGTACGATGCCTCGAAAGCAATGCCGGGAGCGACACCTTCACATTCAGACAACGTGAATGTGTAAGAGGATAGAGTTTGTCCCGCGGCAACGAACAAACGCGACTCATTTATCGCAAGAAGGGGCTGCAACTTGCCATTCCAAGGTCGAGAGAGCGGACGGGCTACAAAGCGCTGTTTATCCCAGGATCTATCCGACAGGGTGTGATACTTGACTTGAGCCAGTGGATTCCAGAGTGAGAGGCTCTTTTCCAGGCTCTTGGAGGACCTATGAAGGCCGCGGAGGATGTTCCTTCCGCCAAAGTCATAGACCTAAAGGAAATATAAGAGATGAGATGGAAAGGAAAAATAATGGCTGACTAGTTGATGAAGTTTTCGACAAAGTTGAGTGAGACTGAGGAGGTCAGGGATAGAGAGATGGTCTATTATGAGGATGAGGATATCAGATGGCAAGGAAAGCAATAAGATGGCCATCGTTAGTTACTTTACTTTGATCGGTCCACTTATTGGCTCGGCGTTTTTATCATCCCGCAATCCATCTCCGGTCCGGTTAACCCGTCGGTTGTAAAACCTCGCCGTTCCGACTCGCGTCTCGTACACTTCAGTGTCCGTGCCAATCATGCGCAGAGATGTGCGCATATTGCTAGTTGGTGATGGTATGTCCTTTCTATTCTATGTTTTTTTTACTCGCTCAACTGCTTCCCAGAGGGCGTCGGCAAGAGTACAATTGTCACCTCACTCATCAAAGAAGAATTCGTGTCTCATGTACGTCTCATATCCCTGTCTCACCCATCATATATATCTCCCCTTGATACATCTCCTACCCCTGTAGGTGCAGCATGTTGTTCCAGAAGTGACCATTTCCCCAGAGGTCACCTCCGAAAACGTAACAACCTACATTGTAGATTCCGGAGGCATGTCTTCCGGGCCCCGTCCCTCCTCTTTCCGTGTTCATTAACTGTATTCCTTTGTAGCCGGTCCAAATGACAAACACCACTTAGAACTCGAGATCCGCAAGGCCCATGTCATTTGCGTCGTCTATGCAATTGATAACTCAAACTCCTTCAATCGCATCCCCGTTTATTGGCTACCTTATTTCCGTCAGCTTGGCATTAATGTCCGTTTGAACCCACCACCTTTCCCATCCGCCCTCACCTATCAACCTTTTCTTAGGTCCCCGTCATCCTAGTAGGGAACAAAATAGATTTACGTGGCGGTGAGGTGACAAATAAAGCACTCGAGGATGAAATCAGACCAATCATGGCCGAGTTCAAGGTGCTCCATCCGCTCCCTCCCCCCCTTTTTCTTTCTTATCATGGGATGACCGCATAGGAAGTAGAGACGTGCGTAGAATGCTCCGCCAAAATACCTCTGAACGTCTCAGAGGTGTTCTACTTCGCCCAGAAAGCTGTTCTTCATCCAACAGCTCCCTTATATGACTCAAAAAAACAGGTTTGCCTTTGTCTCGTCCTCATGTACATTACAGACTCGATCTGATTTTCGTTTGCAAGGCCCTGAAGCCTGCATGCATAGAAGCATTGAGCCGCATATTCAAGCTTTGCGATACTAATAAAGATGGTGTGCTCGACTATGCAGAACTTAACGAGTTTCAGGTTTGTCCGGCTCCCATTACGCAGAGGTGGTTGCTTAGATCTTGCAGCGTAACTGCTTCGATGCTCCATTGCAACTGCAGGAGCTTGAGGGTATAAAGGATATGATTTGGGGATATAACCAAGACGGCGTCCGCGGAGATGGTCTGACCGAAGCGGGTTTTCTTCTTCTTCATACTATATTTATCCAGCGAGGACGCCTGGAGACCACTTGGACAGTCCTCAGAAAATACGGCTATGCGGAGGATCTCCGACTAACGGAAGCGTTCCTCTACCCCAAGTACGGCTGGTTGTGATCTAGACCCATTCCATTGATCTGACCAGATTCGTAGATTTGATGTACCATCGGATTGCTCAGTCGAGTTGAGTCCTTTGGGTTATCAGTTTTTTACGGATATCTTCGAGGTCTTCGATAAAGTATTTGTTGTTTTCGCACATTGTTCGGTGTGGAGGCTGACACCCTGCTTTCAGGATCAGGACGGTGCTTTGAACCAAGATGAATTAGAAGATTTATTCAGCACTGCGCCACCAGGCATCCCTTGGCGAAACCAGAAGTTTCTTGGCTTGGACGACGGGGGAGCCGTTACTTTGCAGGCATGGCTAGCTCGATGGAGGTACGTTTGGTGCTTTGCTATGCCTGTCGATTATCCTGAGTCACTTCGAGTATGATTACCCTGCTGGAGCACAAGACTACCCTCGCATACCTGGCCTACTTGGGATATCCTGACGACCCTCGCACCGATGCTCTCCTCATCACTCGTCCTAGGAAGCATGACCGCCGAAGGGGCAAGTCCACACGCAACGTATTCCTATGTTACATCTGTGGGGCTGCTGGCTCGGGGAAAACGTCCTTATTACGCTCCTTCGCTGGCAAGCAGTTCGATGACATTTACCAGCCAACGGAAAAAGTCCTCAGCGTAGTCAATTCTGTAGCCATTGACGGATCCGAGAAATATCTAGTGGTCAGTCACATATATGTCGTAAAGCGTGTCTTCCTTGACTTTGGTTCCGCTTGCAGTTACAGGAATTTGGTTCCAAATATGAGCCGGAAGTGCTTCGAAACTCGAAAAAAACTGACTTGGCTGATGTCATTGTCTATATGCATGATTCAAGCGACACAAACTCGTTCTCATACATCAGCAATCTAAGAGTGGGTGCCATTAAATGTGAGCCGTCCATCATAGACCCTGACTTTAGGTAAGCAACAATACAACCTTGATCATATCCCCACCCTCTTCGTTGCGACAAAGTCGGATTTGGACCTTGCACAGCAGGTGTGACTGCCAATTATACTCGTGAACCGTTTTCCGTGACGCTTTTCCCTCCAAATACAAACCAGAGACATGAAGTGCAGCCGGATGTGTATTGCAGACGACTTCGCTTACAAGTACCCGTCGCTGTTAGCGTGAGGACAGGCCAGATTGCGGACGTCTTCCATGCCATCTGCAGCGTTGCTATGCACCCGTACGTGAAAGAAATGCAACTTGTTTGCCGCCCAACCGCCTCACCTGACGTGTCTCATGCTGACGCAGAAATTCTTCTATTCCGGGAGGTGCTGACCGAAGCTTATTGCCAGTGACGCGTTTACGCACCTATATCATGCTGTCAGCGCTTGTGGGTAGTTTGTCCGCGGGGATGTTAGTTGCATATCGGACTTTTTTTCGTCCGGGGACATTTGCAGGGCAGTGGATAGGGTGGCTTCTAGGTGGACGTAGCCAATAGAATGACCTCGTGTAGAGAGTGAAGGAGTGCATAGGGGAGTCAATTGTGTGATCCGATTAAAGTAAGGCTTGTGGCCGACGGAGTGTGTGTTAGGCGATTGCCTTGAGGAGTCAGTCCCATGCAACGAGGTGGAATAAGAACATTAACCTTTGCCTTTGCCGTTGATCAACCCACAACCCGACACCCTCGTCTTAACCGTGATGGACACTGATATGGATTTCGAACAAGGTGCATCTGCTCTCGCCGTCTTTCAAGAGGAGTACAACAACCAGCAGCATCCTCCACCAACCCTCAAACATGACCACAAGATGTTGTACGTGTATCCTCTGTTTCCCTCTTCCCCTTCGCATCGCAGTTGACTCTGCTCATTTCCAATTCGGATGTAATACTACCTCTATCCTCCCCCCGCAGAGATCTCGTCTTTGTACAAGACTGCACTGGCAGCCAGGGGTCCTACATCTCCTCCGCGACGAAAAACATCCAACTCATCTGTGAGAACATCTTCCAATCGGGCAAGCTGCTGTCCCGCGAGGATATGCGCGTCGGCCTCGTCGCCTATCGCGATCACCCACCGCAGGACCACACCTACGTCACGCGCAACTTTGGCTTTTCGTCCGACATTGATAAGGTCCATCGTGACCTTTCGAGTTTGTATGCTTCCGGTGGGGGTGATGGTCCCGAAGCGGTCACCGCTGGCCTGGCCGAGGCACTCAAGATGGACTGGAGGAAGGAAGCGAGCAAGATGATCGTACTCATTGCTGACGCACCACCCCATGGCATTGGCGAATACGGAGATGGTGCGTAATGTTTTTAAAAAGACTAGCTTTCCCCTGGAGAGTTGACGTTATACATTCATTCACTTTTTTTGTTTTCAGGGTTCGACGATGGGTCCCCTGACGGTAATGATCCCCTCGTTCTCGCGAGGGAGATGGCCGCCCGTGGAATCACTCTGGTACCGTACTCTCTCGTCTCGCATATCACAATCCTTCTTTTCCTTATAACAAAATTTCGCCCCGCAAAAAGTTCTTTGTAGCATGCGAGCCCGCGCTCAGCAGTTATTCTGTACGTGGTTCTCTCCGTGCATCGCCTGCCCCGAACCATCCCCGCCCGTTTGATTTGATTCTGATTTTGGTGTTTGCCTTTTTGGTTTACCCCCTTACCCTCTCCTTCATAGTATGCAACGGACTTTTTCAAGGCACTCGTCAATATCACTTCTGGTATCATGCTTCCATTGACCACCGCGGATCTACTCGCGCATGCTATCGTTGGCCTTGTACTCGAGAACCTCGATATGGAGCGTCTTGTCCGCGAGGTCGGCCAGGCGGTCGCGCAGCGAATCTTAGGTAACAACGAGAGTGTGGATGACGTTGCCCGAGAATTGCACGAGAAGCTACTCCTACGAAACGAAAGCACAAAGAGGGTCGTCATAGAGAGTATCTACAAAGACTCAGAGGAGGCGAGGCACAACGTCGAAATATTCTCTCGGGCACCCACCCTTGCCGAAGCACGACCGCATCTGCGAAAGGTAGGCGTGATTTTTTTTCCCCCTTCATCCCCAAGCAATTTTTTGGTTCCCAATCAGATCAACGGGACCCGGTTCACGGACAAATATATGCAAGTGCGGATGCTCAGCGCACGAAGCGCTTATGCGTACCCGCCGCCTCTCCCCTCGCGCGGATCTGATTCCAGATCGCCGCTGTCGAGCACTTTTACTGCGTCGTCGCCTCCGCGCAAGGTCGTCACGGATTTTGCAGCGTTCGGAGCGGCAAAGACGTCCAGCGTGTACGGCACGGCGGTCCAATCCACTCCGTTCTCTCTGGCGGGCAACAAGGCGGCTTTTGGCAGCATGCGGACGAGCGCGCAAAACACCATATACGACGACGACGAAGAAGAAGAGGACGGCAACGGGAGACAAAAGGTGTTCTTGAGAGAAGATTCTATCACTTTAGATCAGGTACTTTTGTCCTTGTTTCTCTGTAAGCCGTTCCTTGTTCTTCTCACCTTTGGGAAAACAATTCAGGCTCGGCGTATCGCTATGCAGAGTGCATGGCGTGGCACCCGGGGTTAGTGTGCTTGTTGCATACCCTGTCAGGAGGCCGTGGATCGCTTTCTCATTGTTCACCTCAATCGTGGGTCAAATTTGTAAAAAGGTTTGATAGAAAGATTGATTTAAAAGAACAGGCATGAACAGTTACAAATGGTAGCTTGCATCCCCCAATGTTGTAGTCTCTCTTGGATTGTATAATTATGCACCCAGAATGTTTGATTCGTTGCAATTCATGGAAAGAGCATTATGGTATAAGCGGTTACCTAGTAAGTTACAGTATCACGGTGACCCCCCTTCTAAAATCCCGATCATCTACAACCTTTTTTTCTTCTTCACCAGTGGCATCTCATCGGGTGTCGTGGAAACCAACAGAATCCCTTCTGAGCCGCCTTTGTGGCGTTTCAGCTTATGCTTCCGTGCTGACATCTCTGCCTCCTCTTTACGCTTTTTTTTTGGTCGCTTTCGCCTCTCTTTGTCCGGATCCTCCTTTCTCGCATCATCGCACGACGCGACCTTGCGTTTTTTTCTCTTTCTGCCCTTATGTGCATCGCCGTTTGAAGGCGCTTGCTCTGGCGGGTCGTGAGTCGTCGTGTTGGCCATCTCGGATTGGTCGTCGTCAGGGCCGAGGATGGGGCCACGGAAGAACCTTGAGTACAGAATGCGTCGGGCAGTCTCGCGTTTTGATAAAGCCAGAAGGGATAATCGAGGTGTGGAAGAGCCGGACGCGGTGTTCGGGTAGGGTGGTGTAGGGGTAGTTGTACCCGAGGAGACAGGCGTACCTATCACGGGAGGCCGATTGGATAGTATACCTGTAGAAGTCTGCCTCAATTCCAGCGTAGAAGGAGGACGTGTGTCTTTGGTCTATATGATGCACCTATTAGACAGCTGTGGGCGATATAAAGAGCAATAGACTTACATCAGACGGTATGCCGTCCTCATCATCGGTGGAAAAACATTCTATCTGAATTGCAGATGCGGCCACCGTAAACAAGCTGGCATGATGTTTGTTTAATTTTTTTATTTTGGTTAGATAGAAAGAGTTTGCTCACTGATCCCAGAAAGGGAAGGCATCATCTCTGTCTTTTCCTATACCAGAGAGATTTCTTTTTTGAGGGATTGTAAGAGGGCGTGAGATTGCACCATTACGAAGGCCAGTACCAGTACCAGACCAGCCTTGGTTGAGTAGGAATGCATGGCCATTGAGAGGCATGAGGTCTGGGTCAGTCGGCAAATACCGATGGTTTGATTGACCAGTGACGGGTCCAGTTCACATGCACTCCAGACGGCCTCGTCGTTCACATTTTCTTTCTCCTTCAGTTTTTTTCCCCATTGCCCTTCAGCTTCATGTCCGAGGTTTCTGCTTTAAACTCCTCATCCTGTCTCAATCAATCTCCCGGACCCTCAAATACCGAACCGGACCCGGACCCTTCTTCAACAGATCCTGCTCAATTGCTTAGGCAAGCCGCCCTCTCCACCCGCAAACTCAAGCGTCGAAGGCTCGATGCAAGTACACACATTGCCTCATTTTCCAGACCTTTATCGCGATCTTTTGCTTCCACGTCTTCTATTTTTCTTGATTATGGCCAAGAAGAGCTGCCATCAACACCTCCGACGACATCTGAGCAACCTCCTCCTGTTCCTGCCCCTCCCAAAACCTCAACACCAATTCAGACCGTCTCAAGTCGTTCTCCCTCCCATTCTATGCAGCGTGGTGGTTCTAGTTCCGGAGGAGCTGCTCCTCAAACCCCTCTAGACGACGATGCCTCCATGCGGGAAGAGGGTGAGATTAGCGAGAATGAGGACCCGCCGTTTCGACCACCGGAGAGGACCACTCCCGCCCAACCCGCCATGGTCACAGAGGCACTATACTCTCTCAAGCTCGACTCCTCTGGCTCTGTTCAGCCTCGTTCTCCTTTTGCCCTTGCGTCTCGCTCACCTTCTGTAAAAGCTGAGGATGCTTATCAACTTGCCATCCCGCCGTCTTCTGCTACTGCCCCTGCTCGGAGATCTGGCACAGAGGTACCCACTGTCGCGCTGGAGACGCAGAGCTCTTCAGAAGAATCTTTTAGACTTGAGACTCCCCTCTATGTGCTAGACGCCAATCACGTGCGCCCTCGCCTTTCCCGTACGTGTATCTAAAATTTCCCACGTCATCATCGTCCGACCAAAGTATATTCTAGTGACGCAGAAACAATATGACACCGCTAAAGAAATTATTCTCGATATTCTTGGATACGGTGTACCGCCAGAGTATCTGATTGACTGTGGGCTCTCTAGAGAAATTATTTACTACGTTTTCACGGAACTTAATCTTCGTCTTCCGAGAAATCTTGACATAGCAGGCATCCCACCTTATCCACCACCCCCAGATGTGCTGGCCTCTATTCTCCTGTCTCAATCGACGAATCCATCATCTCCTTCGGCTGTCAAGGGCCCAACGGCCGTTGATGACGATGTTACCCAGCTTGGATCCTTTGGATACCCCAATTCTACTTCACGACTGCTTGAACCAGATGGTGCGTAAATTTCGTCTTCGCCTCGCCATACTTCCCTTTAAAGTTGATAATCGTTTTCATGTAGACTCTGTCTCCAACTCTACTCCTCAGGGAACGGCTGTAGCACCACTTGACGACTCGATGTCGGCTTCGACCCTTGCTCTCAGTGAATCTACCTTGTCTGCTATTGAGCGACAGCGGAAGCAAGAGCTTCTTGCCAGAAAGGCTGTGCAGGCCTCAAGAAAGCGCAAAGAACCTGTGCCTCTTGCTGCCACCCAAGCTTCGACCTCACCAAGATCTGCGTCTACTGGTGCTGATGCCTCGGCTCAACCATCTGCTTCGGCCGTGAGCGTGGATGACTTTTTGAACAGCATTGGACCTCCGCTATCCGACACTGCAAGTCCCGAATGCGACTCCAGAGCAGCGGAGGCATCTGGATTCGTGAAAGTGTCTTCACCGGAACCAATGAGTATTGATGAAATTATTCCAGGTTTCGGAAGGAGCACTTTCTCAGAATTTACACCCGGGCCCCCACTAGACAGGATGTCTGTGCCCCCGCCTGGAGAAGACCCCTCCTTTCCACGATCTGCTACTATATCGGAACGAAGCCCCTCAGTCGAACAGGATAAAGATAGGATATCACCGTCGATGCACAGAACTTTGGAGGCAATGGAGAACGTGACAACTCAGTCAAGGAGCGACGGAACACCCGGGCCATATTCAGCAAAGGATGGCGAGCTTGAGTCTCGCAGATCATCCACCACTCCTCAACCCATGGCACCTATCCCACGGCGGGGCACGAAGCGCCCAGTGGCTGCGGATTTCGACTCGGGACCTATGCCAACAAAGATTTACAATCCCCCTGTGCCTTCGCGTACTGGCTCTAGCGCAGGGGGGTTCGGCTACGGAAGTGGATATAACCCGAATGCGCACATCCGACGTAAGATGAACGGAGCTGCGGCCGGGGGATTCGCAAGCCTGAATAGCGCGCGGCGATGCGTTATCGATGTTAGCGATAGCGAGGACGATACAAGCGGGGATGAGACACCCTCGACCCCTCATGGACGCAATGGAGGTGGAGTTCAATCGACGAACGCAGCGGATAGTGCATTGGCTTTAGAACTCGAGATCGAGCGTATGCGCAAGATAATACGAGAGCGGGAGGAGATGAAACTGCGAAAGCAGGCGGTACGAGAAGCCCCATTTTACAAATAATTACAAAATGAGAACTTACAGAGGCTACTTAGATGGTTTCAAGTCGTTCAACGCCTGTTTCTAGGGAATCACCCGCGGCTGTCCGAGCATCTGAGGCTGAGGGGAGGGAGGCTTGCGAGATGGCGGCATCCTCTACCCCTACCGGAGTTGAGATCGCGAGATCTGAGACCGGAAACAACCAACCTTCCGAGAATGGTATGTTCCTTTTTTAGTTCAACCGTAGGGGTCTGTTTCGGTATGCGGGCGCTTCTCGGATCGGAGGCAAAAGTCCCGCAGCCGGCGCTAATCACGTGCGTGTGTTGGACGGCGGGAAATGTGGGTGCCGGGTGTCCGCTGCGCAACCCCTATCTATCTTGACGGGGGCATGGGCCTATTCTCTCGGCCTAGCCTGGCACTTCGGCCACAATTTTACTTCCGCACGTCATTTCTCAGTTCATACAGCTAACTTAACTTTAAACCCTGATTGGAAGCAGTGCTGGCAACTAGTACTACGTCCTCACCTCGTTCAGACGGGAACAGCCAGAGTCCGATATCAAGCTCCCCTTCACCCCTTGCCTTTTCACCTCTGTCATCGTTCCAAGATAGCAGCAAAGCCCGGATGGCCGTACATACATCACTGACTGGTCACTGTCCCCTTCTCCTTGTCTTGTAATAGAGTTGTGTCACTGACTCATTTTGCTCATGTCATTTCCTACTATCTCCTACATCGTCACATGTTTTTCCGCCACCTTTTCCCGTTTTGTTCCCGACCTTTCCAATCGAATCGAACTGCAGATCAATCCGCCACGCCTGGAGAACGCAACCTAACCATCGGCGGACAAGGCAAGTTTCCGCTCAGTTTCTATGTGATTGCCACGGAAGCCACTAACTTTCTTCCCCTCTTCTACCGCTCCCTATACCACCCTCACACACTACCCTCGATTCGTACTTCCGATCCGTGGCTGCTACACGCTGGCATGTTGGTTTCATTTCATACTCACCGTGCTTCTCTGCGGATCGGGTTGAGATGCCTTCACAGCCCTCGCTGCCGAACCCCGGCAAGAATCAGCGGCAAGGATTTTCCTCTCCCATTCTGTACCGGCAGTAACCAACCTTCTCTAACATGCTTTTTACACTCCTTTCCCCTTTCATTCATACTGCCTTTTTCTTTCTCTCCGCTCTACATGCCTTCCGATCTCATGGCCTCCATCATCGTATATTCGTTTATTTTTTTTCGAATTGTATTCTCTAGGCTTCTTCCAGGGCCTCAACACCTTCGTGCTCAACAGGACCGGTCCTTCATGAGCATCCTTCAGAAGACGGAACGGAACGGGAAAGTGTCGACGTTATTGCGCTACCCCAGGTGCGTTTCACTTTCCTTTCCGTTGCTCAGATTCTGTTGCCATGCAGAAACAGTATTTCCTTCTGCGTTGGTGCTGACAAAATTGGGAAACGACGCTTTCCCTTTTGAACAGGTTCCGGAAGCCTCCCGAGTGAAAGCAAACTCGTCGTTCACTGCTTATAACTCTGTGCTGTCTCCCTATCCGTTTCTCAGTGGACGCTCACTTGGTCCACAGGAGCAGGTTGATGATATACCTAACCTTAAGCGCTTGAGGATGCAGGCCGCGGCTCGGTACATGACGGAGAGCAAAATGGAGAATGCACGGATCTGTCAATTCGAGGTGCCTGGATTCGGCGAATGCCGCGACACGGGTTGCGGCGATATGCATCTGAGTCAGGTCCAGGTAGAGCCCAATGGTGCGCCACGCCCTCTTAAATCGTGCCTATTCCGCCATCGTCATCTTATCGGTTCAAATCTTTTCGGCGTTGTCGTGATGGTTTTGTTCTTGTTTTGTTTTTGTTTTGTTTTACAGATGACGAGACAGCGCACTATCTCTGCGGGGATGAGAATGTGGTACAAGTTGTTGTTCAAGCGCTTCAAGCGACGCGTACTCGGCGACCCGAAGCGACATTTGATGATCGTGTAAATGAAGTTTGGGCAAGGATGCAAGACGATAGATTTAAATGGCATTAGACAGCAAGAGGGCAACCATGATTTTTTTTTATCTTCTTAATCCCCTGACCATTTGTCGATTTCCTTTACTCTTGGACGACAAAGGAGGAGCGGCGGAAGTACAAGGAAGATACACGAGGCCAAGACCACGATGGACGGGACCATGTGTTTTCTTTGGCTACAATCTCGCTTGCGCCTCACTCTCTGGTGAAAATGGGGCGAGTCATAAAGAGCGCCAAGTGGCCCGCCCGGTGCCGAGAGGAGAGCGCGGGAGGAAGGGATGGGATGAGTTTGTAGGGGTAGTAGATAGATAAGGATGATGATTATGATGGCATGGGGTGTGTAATAATGGATTGTTGTTGTCAATTGTCAAGATCTTGAGGGACTGGAACTGGACTGCCTCGCGTCGTGTGTTTGTTTTGTTTGTTGCGGGTGCTTAGTGAGAGGGAAAAATACAGTTCTGGGCCTTGAGGATGGGTGAGCCGGGATATCGGAAGTGAGCCGGATAAGGGGATAATTGAACGTTGGCGTCTGGGCTAAGACGTCTGGGAATGGAAGTATGTGATTGTTTGGGGGTGTGCCTGGGAAAGTTCTGGATATAGATAAGCGGTTGTTGCTGGAAAAGGGATCCGATTTCGAGACCCTCTCAGAGCTCCCAAAAGGCCTCTCCATCTGTGCATCCTCATCTGGCTTTTGCCCCCATCCCATCTTCCCCCCCTTGCCTCTTTCGTCCCCCCTGCCTTTTACGGCCCGTCCCCTTTCCCGCTCTCCCCTCCCCCTCCCCATCCCTCCCCCCACACAACAACTAAACTCACTTTCCCCTCCCTCCCCTCCTCCCCCTTTTACAACTCCCCCTTTTCACTCACATCTCTTCCACTCGACCTCGACTTGACGCGTAATCCTTGGCTCCCTCCCAAACCCCGACTTGCCCTTGTCCCCTTCTATCGCGTCGCGCCTTTCCGCGCTTTCTTAATCTATCCCCTTCCCCTCTTGTATGGCCTTTCGCCGTCCATCAGCACCAACAGTCTCTCCCATTAACCCATACGCGTCCTACCCCTCTAACCCCCAGAATCAACAATCTCAACCTTTATCCGTCCCACCTATGCAAGACGACTCTAGCAAACGCGCCGACCCGGCTGCTCACCCTCCAGCAGCAGATCAATTTATAAATGATCAAGATGCCAACGACAGCGCGGGCGACGATGACGAAGATGACGAGAAACCGAAATCGGACAAGAAGACGGGGAGACGCAAGATTAAGATTGAATTCATTCAGGATAAATCGAGACGGCATATCACGTTCTCAAAAAGGAAAGCTGGTCAGTTTCCCTCTTCTTTCTCTCCTCCTCTTTTCTACATCTCTTTAACACTCAATCGTTTATCAAATCCCAAAAGGCATAATGAAAAAGGTTATTTCTCTCTCTATCTCTCTTTTATTTTTATTTATTTTTATTTCTTAACAGGCTTATGAACTTTCCACTCTAACTGGTACACAAGTCCTCCTTCTTGTCGTTTCTGAAACTGGCCTCGTCTATACTTTCACAACGGCAAAGTTGCAACCTCTCGTTACACAGCCAGAGGGCAAGAATCTCATCCAGGCCTGCTTAAACGCTCCTCATGGTACCCTTCCTAATACCATGCCTGTTGGGCCTCCCATGGGTCGTTCCGCTCCAAACCCCGGTATGACCGGTGTCCCTTCCCATCACAACAACGTTCCTGGTGGCCTCGCAATCGGTGGCGACAAGGTTGACGAAGGCGCAGAGCAGGATGAAGATAATGAGCGTACGGGCTCAAAACGCCGCCGTCGGGCATCTACTTCCGGAGCTGCATCGCGCGGTACTCGTAGCAATTCAAACGCGGGTGGCGGAAACCCTTCCGCCTCCCCCCACAGCCCCACGCAGGGATTACCACCTTCTATCGCCATCCCTCCGCATGCCCAGGGCCCCCACTCGGCTCATCCAGGCGCACCCAATCCTCAGATGAGCCTTGGTCCGTCCCCGACGTCAGCATCACCGGTGCAACAGCCCACCTCACCCCATTACACCCATGCCAGTCCAACACAGCAATATCATCCGAGCGCTCATGGCCCCGCTGGCCATGAACTTTATGCGACACAGCCAGGACTTATGGCACCACCTGCTGCTCCCAATTACGGCTTTCAACCCGGACAGCCCACCGCGCCTGGTCAATGGTCCCATGGGGGAGGAGCAGTCCAGGGTGGATATCCTAGGCGGTGAGCGTGTACCTGCGTTGCATGCGTAGTGCATACACACACATACAACCTTTTTCAATATTTTGCACGACGTGGAGCTTACCAATTACACGGTCAAGATTTGTTTTCACGGGATATGGCCGTCCCCCTCTGTAACGATACTTGCGCCGCTTTTTTCTTTTTCGGTCTCTTTTTTAAGCGCCGTTTACTACTACTTCTTGTTTCGATGTCATATGTTCTTTCTGTCTTTGTCGTGCCATGAAGTATGCTTCCAATTATCTACTCTTCTCGGTGCCTGTCTATTCGTTTGCTCGTCCTGTATTACCCCCTCCCTTCCCCATCCTGAATCGGTCTTTGCACGCGCTGTTTCTCACTTTTGCCTCTTTCCGGTCTCGTGTAACCGTGTCATCTGGATCGGACACCCCTCGCTCTCTATCTCACCACTTGGCTTCCTTCATTGAAATGGCCGCCATATTGACGACGAATCGGAGACGTTTGTAACACAAATGGGCACCGCAACGATGTGACAACGTGAATACAAAGCCCTTTGTAAAAGTCAAGGGGTGCCGGACTAAACTTGTCATCCCATAGCCGTAGCATAGCCCGGTAGTGAACGCGGAGCTCTTATCAAGCGTGTGTCCTCTCGTACGGCGGAAAGCGGAAATTAAGATTCCTTCCACCGCCGCCCCCGCCATTTCTCAAAGTACTGTAGCACCCGCACCGCATGATGCGCTGATGCTTGTTCGCTTGCGTCTAACCACGGGGACAACTTCTTATTTAAATTACCTCATACGTGACCCACAACCCTACAACCCTAAAAAAAAAAAAATTAAAAAATCAAAAAAGTAATATCTTGTCATCAACCAACAAAATATTGCCCCCCGAACGCGGAAAAGGAGAAAGGAAAAATACGTTATATAAAAAAAAGAGTTTAAAAATAAACACCCCGCAGCTCCGCTCCAATGACGAAATTTGTGGGGGAGGAGGGGGGGGTGACTGGAATGGGCTGGAATGGGCTGATGATTTTTGTGATGGGACCCGTGATGGTATGTGTAGTGGTGTGGTGATTGTAGTGATGGATGATGGATGCTCGCCCATTAAAAAAAAGAGTTAGATAAGAAAAATTTCGGCCCGAGTTTAGTCGACCTCTTTCCTTTCCCCTACAACTCACCCACCTACTCCCGACCGAACCTTCCTGAGGTTCCCCTCCGGCATACCGGAGGGCCGAAAATACAAAAGAAAGGTCCTAAAGCACGTCTGCGGCGATGGGTGCCCTCGATCGGCGGAGGCGTCCCCGGTCCTATATGCCACGTACCCTTCACAAATGGTTTTACCGAGTGCGGTGAAAATCACGATTAAGAAAAAGCGATTACACAGCCCCGGATTTTGACATGCGTACGACAATTGGTATGATAGATGTGCGTAAGCAATAGCTAATTAAGACAGCACGTACAAAGCAAGAAGTGAACTACTAAATGAACGCCATTCACACGATTGATATACGACGTCGGATTAGGTCCGAGGAACAAAAGAGGAAATCCCGTAAAGGTACTAGAAGGAGTGAGGAGCGAGAGCGCATGCTCGCTCACTCGCCCACTGCGCAAAGCCCTCGCAGCGGCCCTGTTCGTATGCGTGAGTACAGCCTGGCAATAACCGGGGATCCTCGCCCGACCGAACCTTAATCCTTGGCGCAAGTTATGATTTCATGGATATTAGACAGGGGAAAAGCAGTCTAAAGCTGACAAGTGCGATCACGGCACTGTCGATCCGCCCATCGGCGCCCAACTAACGCAGCCCCTGTCATCATCTAGGCTGTGCTTGCGGACGACAGCGAGCCAATGACGCGATAGCGCTGGAGTTTCTGAGTAATAATTAGGTAAGAATGAGGAGAGGAACACTGGTGACTGGGGGCGTCTAGAGATTTCTGCTGTCAAAAGCACAAGGAAAAGGCTTTTGCGGCTTGCGGCTGACTGACAAGGGGTGGCAGGAGAAGAACAATGAAGGGACAGGTCTTGACGAGCGAAGCGCTCGAGGAATAACACATCTGATAGAAGCGATGTACGTGGCACATGGAGACGCGCGGGCGTACGCGTGTACAAGCACATGAGGTTTTAAACCTGAGATCTGGGGTGTGAGAGTGAGGGGAGCGAAGCACATGCTGCTATGTTTGTTTGTTGATTCGAACTGGAAAGATCCGGGCTTTTGTGTACGTATGTGTGGCGCCAGATTTGGCTTCGGCAGGGCCAAGAGCGGCGTGAGCGAAAGGCGTGAGGAGGCCATGCAGGAGAGAACAGCATCGTCGGACAAACGCTAGCAGACCTCGACACGTTTGAGGAAGGCCAACTTCTCGGTTAAGCAAATCAAGGACCGAGGGGCGTCTGCCGTGAAAGTGAAAAGTGAGTGAACAAGCTATAAAAGGTCATGCACCTCCACACCCCCCACACCCCTTTGGTCCATTTCCAGTTTCCGTTCCCGGGTGTCTCGGAGAAATTCACCAACCGGTCACACCTGGCAACCGTTCCCACGTCCTCAACCACCGTTCGTACACGAAACAACCGCCGGACAATACAAATCAGGAAGCCTTCCACGCACAGAAGACCCGGAAGGTCCGGCTAAGCCGCTGCGCCACCGAACCCGCGGCTTCACCGTCGTCGAAATCCAACATCCTCGCTGTAGCAGGGCCAGTACCCTTCTGGGAAGAAGACTGAACCCCCGCGGAAGCGGCACGCGCCCTGCGTTTTGCACGCTGTTTGATTTGGTACTCATCCCACTTTTCACAGGCTTTGTCAAACGCCTTGCGGTCATTTGTTTGTGCCAGTGCCGGAGCGGGAGCGTGAAACATGGACGCGATGCGGGACTCTATATTGATACAATCGCGCATGTCACTGTACCCGAATTCAACTTATCAACCAGCAGTGAGCTAGAAACAAAGCACGCACAGTTCGAACTGGATTAACAACACATCGAATTCGGCCCTTGACATGCCTACAAGTTCCGCGCTGAACTTGTCAGCGCCGCTTCTCTCGCCCAGATATGCAGAGCGCAAGTGGGAATACTCTCTGTGCGTGTGATGCTGCCCGTGGAGGCATCGTCGTGCATCTTGATATTCGCAAACCCACTCCCACATCGCCTCTGCACACGCAAGGATTTCCGTGACACGCATCGACAAGTGCAAATTTAAACTCTGCAGGTCGAACTTGAGGTGCTGTATTGGGAGCGTATTCAACCAACTTGCTGGCCCTAAATCCTCTGTCGTTACGTGCGTGGATGCCGTAGGTGCGGTGCTTGTCGATTGTCCTTCGGAAAATAGGGACGCATCTGAGGATAGGAACGATGAGGTGGAGGGAAAATTGTTTTGTGTTGGGGTGGCAGGATTGCTTGCCGCGCTTGCCAGATGCAATGAACTGGTAGATGCCCTCTGACGCGCCGTCACGGTGCCGGGTGTGACGGCAGACTCATCAAGGATAACGTATTCCTGGGTATGATGTAGGATGTGATGGCCGCAGATTAGCGTTGTCAAACCAGTCTGGCTGGAATCATTGAGATGGTGTTCACTCGACTTGGATGTGCCCAAGACGCCTCTTCCGCTAGAAGATTTTGAGTGCGGTCGTTTGATCCGCGCTATATCGGATGGAGGAAACATAAACATTATGGGTGCATGGGTGCGCACATCTGCATGTTGTCCATCAATTATCACCGAGCCAGGAGCGAGTGGAATAACTCACTTTTAAAGTAGACCGGTAGCGAGCTAGCAAGCAGGGAGAGCGGCGAGAGGTTGATAAACCGAGATGCATGCATCTCGGTATAGATATATTCGAGCAAAGAATGATCTCGGGGATTTAATGGAGCACCTGAAGCTGGGCGCGAAGCGTCAGAGTCTAGGGGATCAGAAATGCCCGATAAATGAACGGTATCGGTAGTGCGAATCGAAGTCGGAAGCGTCAACATGCTGGCTGATCCCACCGTACTGTGCGGAGAGGATAAATAGATAAGCGGACTAAGTGTAGCTGTATTTGCCATCGCAGAAGATCCAAGTTGTAAGACGTCGTTGCGTTTGTCATTTGCGTTATACTCATTAGGAAGGCGATGACAGGATGAGGGCGGCGTTGCGGGACAGGATGCAGAAACGGGGGTGGGTGTCCGAGAAAGCGAGGGACAATCGGGTGGTCTTCCAGGAAAAAACAAGTCTTCCTCTATCATCTGATGCATTCATGTCGATGTTGGAACATACATTAAAGTACCATTGCAACATCGCACACACCTCAATGGCAGCGCCAGGTTTCATGACTCGCGAAATCTCTTCCAATAAAAAATCCCACTATCGGCCGAGATATTGAAGGAGGGAGAGAGGGGCGCATGTTAAATGAGAGGGGAAGCTTGAGCTGTAAGCCATATTACTACTCACTTTGTCCTCAGGGATCCCATGGGCAAGCCGTTTGATATGTCTGTAGATTTCTCTCATCAGCCACCGACGCCACTGACCTGATTGAGATGTAACCACGCACACAAAGTCAAATTCTTCATTCGGAAATGGGAGTCCTTCAAGACTATGGCCATAACGGGTGTCGTTAGGGTCCTTGCGCTAGATGACCAGCTATATAACCAACCAGTTGGTTTGCACCCACGTTATCCGGGAGCCCAGGTCGGAAGAGTGAAGACGGGTCAAATTAGGGTGCAAGGGTACTAAATCAAGGCCTACACGGTGTAAATGAAGATGGATTGCACGTAATGGAACATCGCTTACCGACAAACTTGCAGTCCTGAAAGGGCATCAAAACAAAGATGTGAATGGTCTTGCTTTGGTACTAGTGATAAGGGCAACTCACGCGCCATAGGTTTGCGCACTCTAAAATCCAATAACCAGAACCTATACAATTAATTCATCAACACGCCTGCTTGTGTAAAGACGAGTGATATGGAGTTCCTCACCACATCCAAGGTCAAGACTAGGACCGTGATCAGCATATCTTGGTAAAAAGTCGAGAGACATACACTTTTGTGGGGGGTGTCTTAAATACATGAAAAGTCTGACTTCCGGACAACTGTCTGACGAAGGCAGTCTCCCAAACATCGCTGTGAAGGAGATCGATTCGAATGGTGTGAGGATGATAGAGATACAGTAGTGGACACACTGGTCAACAACAGGCCTCTCATAATTGCGAGGGTAGGGAGCTTTGTTTGCGGGATAAACATGGTGCCTCTTGTTACTTTTCATCATGAACAGAGATTTACAGGTAGTGCCACTGAGTGTGCGGTCTTCGAGGACAGCACGATCAGCTGTCGATAAATGAAGACCCTTTTTAGACGCGTCTGCATGTGCGGTGGCAGACAAGCCTTTCGGATTTTCGGAAGGGTTGCTTTGTTTGCGTGTAAGAGAAGGCCTCTTAATACTCCTTCTGCGAGTAGGGATGAAACCAGAAAAGGGCTGGGATATGAAGATGATTGGCAAGCGATGATCGGTAGTAGGGAGTCAAGACGTACTGTGACGGGTAAAGCGCCGACAAAAGGGGAGATGACGATGGGAAGCGAAGGGGGTTGTTTATGATCCGATGTGGCAGGAGAAGTGGAAGGTCGAGGGGAAAGAAGATGTCTCCGAGGAGGATTGAGGGAAGGGCGAGAGGGGGTAAGAGAGGAAGAAGAGGAAGAAGGGTCATTAGAGGTTTTTGAGGGATCCGGACGATGAGAGGGTAAAGGCGAGGATGGAGACGAGAGACTGTTGGAGCGCATTCCTGTGAGTGAGGGTGGGGGTTGGGGTTGGGGTGGGTGAGTTGTACAATCTTGTTCTTCTGGGGTTGGGGTAGTACCCGTGTCTTGTGCAGCTGTAGATCGTGAAGATCGCAAACGGTCAGGAAACGGGGCGAGCATGACATGCAAACAAAGAACGAAGAAGAAGAAGTTTGAGAGTGAGAACTGTGGGGTCTGTGAATTGTGAATTGTGAATGAATGTGATCAAGTTATAACCGTGCCTCAATCAAAATTTCTTTCTGCCTTTCCTCCTTCGGCACCAACCGGCAGCTGACATGCCCGATCTAAAATTTCAGATCTGATATATCTGTATCCCTCCCGCGGTTGATCCCCGTACCCGTCCTTGTGGCACATTCCTCTTATGGGTTAAACACGTTCCTGCTATATATCCCCTTTACTACTTCCTAAACGGCGCAAACAAGACTCTCTTCACCTCTTCTTCTTCTGCAATTTCTCTCATCTCCCCTCCAATCTCCTTCGTGTTCTTTTCTCTGAGTGCTTCTTTTCGAGCCTACGGTTCGTCCCCTTTAGTTTCAATCCATGGATATTTTAAAATATGGGCTCTACCTGCATAGACTTCCAGCCAATGACGAGCATGATCTGCTCTGGTTTCTCGGCTACATGCCCATATGTAGCTCCATCTGCTTGATTCGTCAGATTGCGTATATGGACAACGTATCTGTCCAAAATCGCATGAATGCCATCCATTGCTACACCCTCCTTGGGCGTAATCTTTGTCAGCTCTATGAATGAGGCCTTCAGACAGGGAATCGCCTCGTCCGCCTCCCAGAAGACATGGAAAACCGTGCCTTCAGGTTTCCCGTCCTTTATGGCTGCCTTGAACAGCTCCACGAATTTGGGGTAAATCTCCGTGTCTGCACTAAAGTTACGATGGTCTTCAAGAGAACTCCAATCTATTCATTCATACGAGGCGTCAGCATAGCCTCTTAGTCAATAACTAATGTATGTCGCACTCAAGACTGCGCCGGCATTGGGTCTCCCGACTTCGATTCCAGCGAATATTCTGTGTTATAAATACACAGCTGTGAACTGGTGGCCGGCAATTCTCTGGATTCGACTCACTCGTTTATTCCTGTCGGTCCATTTGGCCCCGTGGCTAGTTCGAATGCGGGGTCTAATACGGAAACATCCTCCATGTACTCCTCCGAGCCCGGCCAGAAAGCCACCTCGAATGCATTCTTATTCGTCATGGATTGTCAGGTGAGATGTGTGAATCTGGGTGGTTTGATGGGGTGCCACTACTCTGCCTGGCCTCTATCGAGGACCTAAATACAGATCTAGGTGTCTCACGCCCAGCCCGCGAGATGCCTGCCTTCCATTTACGCTCCTCACTCGTCGAATACTCCGAGTAATGATTCCGAATGTACTGGTGCTCAGATCAATTGATACCTGAACCCCTAGCGCTTTTATCCGGACTACAGACAAGGCATCCAGAGGCACAGACAAAGCAGTTCGGACACCATGGAATGTACCTCTACCGCTAACCGCTAACCATGCTTTGTGGTTGGTGTACAATTCGGCTCTCTAGTCTACTTCAGACGTGGGTAAAGCACCCGTCGAAAACTCCCACTGCGACACATGCTTATTACGTCACGTCCACACTCCGCCAGGGCCAGACTCTACGGTTTCGGCCCCCGGTCAGGACGAGCTCCATTGAGGGATTCAGACCAGGCAACCCGTTAGGCTAGAAGACACTACGCAACGAAGTGCGACGGATAGACAAGCCAACCCCAACGACGAACTTTAGTGAACCTGGTTACTTTGTTTCCGAATCATTCGAAATTTCATTATATGCGTGTACATCATTGAAACAAACCATGCCCTGGAGGCAACGGTTTGTACAAAGACTAGTCCGCAGTAGATATAAGGGAGCTCTAGGAGCACATGACGGTGTCCCCCTCGGATACAGCATCTTGACTTTGGACCAGAGCTCGCTCCTCCGCGGGAACACGCCAAAAGTGCTCACTGTACTTTCCGGCGAAGATTCAATGTAATCTTTATGACAAGCAAAGCGGCATAGTGTGACCGGTACAGATTCTCTTGCGGGTAGTGAAGTTTGTGAGGCTTTGGCGTTCGGTCAGCAGTTTTTACGAAAAAAAAAAGTTGTGTAATTGGCGAGTGAAGAAAGATTGTTTGTGAGTTTTTCACATGGAAGATTTCGGTTCACATACTATCACAAATGGGGAGTTGCAAAATTTTTAGCAAATCGATGATTATAACACATCGGCTTCACTTTTCTTTAATCAGACCTGAGGGATTAGTAGACTAGGACCTCAGCTAAATGCCTATAATGTCAGTTTCTTGATGGGATGTTGTGGAATCCTCTCGGAGGGAAGCCGGATGGCCACATGCCAAAATCGGGGAGTTGCAAAATTTTTGTCACGGTGTGTCACGTAGCCGGTTTCATCTCCGCTTCGGCACCGTGAGAAAGGCCACGAATTGGGAATTCAACAAAACGTGTTGCGTCGCATTGCGGAGAAGCGGACTTCGAATTCCGATCAAGTGGAATCACAGAAAGTCACGCAAAACCAATGTTAACCTTCGATACACGTTCCAGCTGCATGAGTCATCTGGAAATTTTTTATAGCCTTTCGTTATATTGTATTACTCATGTATCCAAGAGCTTGAGCCAAAAGGTTCACTAGAAATTAAAACCGAGGACATTCTTTCCGGAATGTACAGATTTCTGCTCAATGATCAGGCAATCGCAAGCCAATGGCATGCTCTATTCTCAAGTGGCTTAAGATCTAAATAATATTACCATTAAGGTATTTGGTTCACAAAATGATCAGGTGCAAAGGTGCATCGATCTCTTAAAAAAGTGCATTTTGCAACTCCCTGTCATTTTGCAACCCACCACACGTGATAGTACTGGGATGCGGAGGCGCGCTGCCCGTGCATGCATCGATGGCTGTGTGCGAGTTCCCATCCAATCGTCTATCGGCATGCATCGATATATTCACCCTTCATTCGTTCATAGACCACGTTGTGTCAATCTGAGAGACGCAAAACTGAGGTGTGCGAGGGAAACTTGACTACCGTTATCGGCTATAAAATTCTGTACCTGATCGATCGGTTAGATCGGATCAAGGCGCGATGGGGACGCGAGGAGGTTGGACCGCAAAGGGTGGAAGATGAGCAACGCAATGATGTGCCCAGTTTGTTGTTGCGCTTTCCCGTTTTGGTCAGATTTTCTTGTACCTTGTA
>QFDX01000179.1:0-21500 GCA_003315875.1 Lactifluus piperatus | reverse complement strand
ACGTTACAAAACAAGTACGTGGGCCAGCCAATGAGCTTGAACAAATGCAAACGTTAATCATAAACCGATCCCGAAATGACGCTGGATGACCTACCAAAGAGGAACAGGGACCGAGAAATGCACCAATGGGTGAGTCGCCTAAGGCCTCTTTCAACTCCTTCATTACTTCTTGACTAATGCTAGTACCCAAAAGGTTCTCGCCATTGGGGTTAAGCGGAGGAAGGCCAAGCTGCGAGCGGGTGCGTGGGACAAAGACTTGGTCCTGAGTCATGTGGCCGGTCGATGCATGATGCTTCGCGTGTGTTATTCGCCAAGAGTGATATGGAACACCGAGACTGATAATGGAATAGTTTCATTTTAGCGCTAGGCACAACACGAGGCCGCAGATGATACAGCGGCATGATAAGTTGCACTAACCTAGAATGCAGAACCCAGCCGACGAGATTATTGATGAACTTGGATTCCGAGAATGCTTGATGGCCGCACTCGTGAGCAATGACCCAGAGACCAGTGGCGACAAGGCCAGTGGCAAATCCGTAGAGGGACCATAGAGAAAAGCGGGCAAAGGTATAAAGGTGGGGAGAGGGAAGAGAGATATGCTCGGGGGTGAGAAGGGGTTGAATGTACGCGGAAACTTCATAAATGATGGCAATGAGGAACAAGTCCCAGACACTGTGTGTTGTGACGCGTCAGACGCGGTCATGTGCACGATGCTGGGTTGACTTACATGTAAAGTGAAGAACGGATTGCGGAACGCTTAAAACAACGAGCTCTGGTCGCATTGTCGGATAATCAGTGGAGGTTCGATCACTGAGGAGAAAGCGGCAACAAACGGAATGGCAGACAGCAAGTCCCTAATAGTGAGATCAGGTATAATGACCTCAGTTTGGGCCACGACATTCGTGAAACCGTCTTTGCTGACTGTCTTCATCGGGGAGGGGGGAGTTATAAAGGAGAAAGGAAGGAGAGAAAGAGAAAGAAACCGGCGCACCAAGGTGGCAGCGTGAGGATCAGATGTGTCTCAATTTATGGGGTTTAGCCTACTGTAAAAAATCGCCGGCAGTTACCGCCTCGCTTTGTTGCGTCGCCGGTCGTTTCGGTCGTGGTCAATCATTATCACGCAACTGTCCATCAATTCACTTAATCTATTGTATCTCATTTGCCATCAACCGAGATACACTCGACACTGGGCACCTTTTAAATTGGTTCGGTCGCCGATCAGAACAATTGACAAAGCCAATCAGGCAGTAGTTTTTCGGGACGTCGCCGAGTGGTACACCAGCAAATGTCCAGTCCCAACAATGATGGATATAGATGACTGGAACTTTGCGGACGCGCAGTACAGTACTATATGTTGGTGCTCGAGCGACAAGTCGACATAAGAAGTTCCTTATTATTATTACTCAGACTCAGCTAACTTATAGTTTTCAGAGAGATTAAAACGTTTACATAATTGGCCGGGAAACGGAGTTGTGCACAAGCACTGCCCGGGTAATGATGTTGCGGGTCGGACTCAAAACCCTGAAGCTCGGGCAGCCAGCCCTTGAAACCCGAGTCGAGCTGGGCTTTGTGGAGGGCTTTGTAGCTCAGGGCCGGGCTGAGCCCTTGAGCCTGGGGCATGTTGCAGCCGCACGGCCTTAACATGCTATCATATCATGTAGTGGTGTCACGGCCCGGCTGGACTTTGAACCGGTAATCAAACCAAGCCGAGCCTATTGAACGGCTCGTATATTACATATGATATTTGACCAGCACCACTCATTCAGTCACTTCAATTTTCTTCACATTGACTCATCTGTTGGCCTTCAAAATTCAAAGAGAGCTTCATTTATTCTTATTACAGTAAATAAAAATATCCAAAAATTTGGGCAGATTTTCAAGTGCTTCGAGTGATCCTTTTCTTTTAGAGTTTTGTCACAGTTGCCGGTCAACAGCATGTTGGTCTTTCAACCACAGCTGGAACCAGATATCTAGTGAGCCCTTCTCCCCTTTTGTAATATTACGGAAGAACGCCTCGGACCTTCACTTCACTTCTCGAGTTCGATACCAGAATCGCTCGCAGCGTCTTCTGGGAGAAGCGGTCGGGACGCAGCCAGGCCATAGGCATTCTTGTAGAACAGAATATTCCCTTCGTCCTCAACAAACTTGCACTCACGGAACACACGGTAAAACTCTGCCCAACCAGCAGGACGGCCCTCAAGATGAATACCAGATGCAGCGAGGCGCTTCTTCAGGGCAGCAGACGCTTCCCAGCTGTGCTTTGTTCGTGAGCATACGAGTAAGGGGCTACATTAAGAAATACTCACGCGTGGTAATGAGGTATTCTGCTCGAAACGTGATGAACCACATGGGTTTCCGAAATTCCGTGTGTTACGGTCGCGCCGATCCAACCCATGAAAGAGCCGAGCTCACCGAGCACGTTACGATCAAGGGTGGCTAGAGCACCCCGAGGGAATGTGAACTCCTCAGAACGGTAGTGCGGCAACAACGGGTCAGTGTGTTGCAAGAATGTAATAAGCACAAGCCAGTGGTTCACCCTGCAGAAAACTATTCAGTACAAGTGTAAATTAAGAATGATGAACAATGGCTCACCAAAGATAGGGTACAAGATATAGGCGGAAGACTTGGGAGAAACCTGACTGGTAGGTCCAGACGACGAGAGTGCCAAGCCATAGAAAGACACCGAGGTCTGAAAGAATGATTTGACGAAACTGGTGCGGTGCAAACATTACCGCGGTGGGATTGAAGTCTAATGATAACCCCTCAATATTGATATTATTCCCGTCAAAAGGAACCGTATTCTACGAACGATTTGTGCCTCTAGGGTAACGATCCTGGCCGCTCTTGTTACAAATCAAATACATGGGCCAGCCAAAGAGCTTAAACAAATGCAAACGTTAATCACACACCGATTACGAAACGACGCTGGACGACGTGCCAAATAGGAACAGGGACCGAGAAATGCACCAATGGGTGAGTCGCCCAAGGCCTCATGTAGCTCCTTCATTACTTCTTGACTAATGCTAGAACCCAAAAGGTTTTCACTATTGGGGTTAAGTGGAGGAAGACCACGCTGCGAGCGGGTGCGTGGGATAAATGCTTGGTCCTGAGTCATGTGTCCTCTCGATGCATGGTGCTTCGAGTGTGTTATTCGCCAAGACTGATATGGAACGCCAAGACTGATAATGGAGTGATTTCATTTTAGCGATAGGTACAACACGAGGCCGCAGGTGGTACAGTGGCATAATAGGTTGCACTAACCTGGAATGCAGAACCCAGCCGACGAGATTATTGATGAACTTGGATTCCGAGAACGCTTGATGGCCACACTCGTGAGCAATGACCCAGAGACCAGTGGCGGCAAGGCCAGTGGCAAATCCGTAGATGGACCATAGAGAAAAGCGGGCAAAGGTATGAAGGTGGGGAGAGGGAAGAGAGATACGCTCGGGGGTGAGAAGGGGTTGAATGTACGCGGCAACCTCATAAATGATGGCAATGAGGAACAAGTCCCAGACACTGTTTTGTGACGCGTCAGACGCGGTCATGTACACAATTAGATGAGAGCTGAGTTGACTGACACATAAAGTGAAGAACGGATTGTGGAACGCTTATAACAGCTAGCTCTGGTCACGTTGTCGGATAATCAGTGGAGGATCGATCACTGAGGAGAAAACGGCAACAAACGGAATGGCAGACAGCAAGTCCCTAATAGTGAGATCAGGTATAACGACCTCAGTTTGGGCCACGACACTCGTGACACCATCTTTGCTGACTGTCTTCATCGCGGAGGTGGGACTTGTGAAAAAAAAGGAAGAGAAAGAAACTGGCGAACCAGCGTAAGGCGAAGTGCTTCAATTTATGGGTCATTGTTTTCAGAGAAATAACAGATTAAGATGTTTGTATAGTTACGAAGTTGGGCACAAGCACTGGCAGTACCTTGATGTTGCGAGTCGAATTCAAAGTCTGAAGCCCGTGTAGCTGAGCCCTGGACACCCGAGACGAGCCGGGCCTTGGTGGAGGGCTTTGCAGCTCCAGGGCCCCGCTTGGAATGTTAGAAGCCCCTTGAGCCTGGGACGTCCGGCCTAAACCATGCAAGTACTATGCCTTCGGGTGCACTCGGCAGGGGTGCAGTCGGCGGTCATGTTACTGTCCCAGAATACGGTGGCTCGTTTCGGGGGACAGGCAAGCGTTACACATCCCAACTTGGAGCGAGAAAACCGCTAACACTTTTCTGCTCTCCTTTCCATGCCTGAAAGTACTTTTCAATTTGATGTTTCAGTCTAGTTTTGATATTGTAGTATAACACTAAGATTTAATCAATCAGCCTGTAGCAACTGAACTGAACTTTAAAGAGTATTACCACCGAGTGCAACAGAAATCACTGCCCCTGTCGAGTGTACCAGAGGGCATATGTGGTGGTGCCACGGCTCGGCTCAGCTTGAATCGGTTTTGGTAATCCTGGATAAGACGAGCCGAGACGTAGGCTCAGCGACTTAAGCTAGACCCCAGTTTCCTTTTTGGGGGCTAAGTGGCGCCACAGGCCAAGGGCTGCTGGTGCACAACTCGACTTGTAAGTACACAGTCTGACCCCCATTTCTTCTCTCGCAGGTGGTTACACACTTTCCCTTCCTTTCGTCACAAACCAATGGCCGCCGCGTATGGTCGTCTTGGACACAGCAAGGGCTACTACGACGGCTTTAATTCATCGCATGCTGCCATCGCCTCAAACTCGCGGACGTGCCGAGCCCATCCGAGTCTTCAACTTCTGCCCAGAAGTTCACAAGCTTATTCATTACAATTGTCTCAATGTCAATAACATTGATGCTTCCGACCGATGCGGTGTCAGTGTTTTCAGAATTGTTGAGATATTAAGATCCCATATGGAGTAAATAGTAATCAACAATTTTCAAGTGGCGGTTTGGCTCTTTTTCCTCCACTGGTGGATAGCTGCGGGTGATCACGCGATCACGCTCCGCGCGTGTCCCGACTCGTTTGTCAGTTTCGAGTTTCTGGTATTCTGCCATGCACTCCTCTGGCGTGCTAATTGCTGCCAATTCTTGCGGGACCATGTTAAGAAGCAGCCGCGCCAGGTTGACCCTCCCGTGAACTGTATAACAAGCTCGCGAAAAAAAAAAAAAAAGAGAAAGACATGGCGAGCGCGCATTGAGGAGGTCCTCAAGATGACGTTCGCCTGTTCCAGTGCGTCTCTACTTCGACTACCGTCCACTCGATCGACCTGACAAGTAGCATAGATAGCGGCCCCTTGATGGAAGAGGGGAGTGTGTCGAGCGCGCGCTCGATCGTGCGCTCCGCCACCCTGTCATCACGGAATCACGGACCTGTCAGCCGAGTTGGAGATATGCTTCAAGGGTGATTTGTATGGCCAGTGGAGAAACTCTCAATATCGATCATCTGTAAGTAGGGACACATATAGGCGAAGAAATGTACCGTCGTCGGTAGTGGGGACCATCAGCAACAGGAGCGTTGTACACGATCAAACTGTCCTAGGAGGAAACAAGATACACACTCCGATGGTCTTCTTCTTCCTCGCTTCGCACTCGTCTCTCCCAGATGACTCCCAAAACCCGCCACCGAGCCGCGCCAGGGCCTCACTCTGCCGCTCTTAGAACAAAACGGAGATCATCGCCCAAAGCGCATCTTCTTAGGTACGGCAAGCAGATTATAATACGCCTGAGGTCTGGACCAAAGGTACGAGCGCAGCATACAAGTTGTGCTCAGTGGGCGACAAGCGGGAATCAAGAGCAGTGCACGTGTGAGTAGTCTTCCACAGCGCGCCTTTTTTTTCCCATGCCACAGGTCCGGAGCCTCTTTCTCGTCTTCCCCTGCAGCGTCCCCCTGCCTTGTTATGGCTAGTCGCAGAAAAAAAGTCAATGACAAACACTATGGTGACGAGTCTGACGACCGACGACAACGCTTACATACTCCCACTCTCCAAGCAATTCAAGGCTTGGAGAGCTTGTCGGGGCTCCTCAGCTCAATTTGTCATAACCATTTAGGATAGAGTAGATATCATTATTCACAATGTAAACGTCCAAGCCCCCATATGGCCTCGTGTGCGGTGTGGCCTCGAAAGAAGTGTACCTAAATATAGAAACTACAGCTACAGTAATTGGCTCAACGTTGCCGCATGGGCGCGGAACCGCCTGGAACCGCTCGCTTTAGCCGGCCAAGCGAGCCACATTGCTTTGGCTTTGGCTTAAGACGGCTCGGTTTCCTTGCCAAAAGTAGCTTTCAATGGCTCTGAGCAGCTTTAGGCTGAGCTAGTGGTATCACGGCTCGACTTGACTCGACTCAGCTTGAAAATCTTGGATAAGCCAAGCCGAGCTGAGCCTAGTACACCCTATTTTCTTTCTTTGGGTGCATGTGTGGGATGACCGGCAGATCCCCTCCACATCTGCCTTCTCTTCGTCTTCTTATCAGAACCAGCTTCCACGTCGCCACCGCATCCGCCACCCCCTCACACTCCCACGAAAATCACTATATCCTTCCCCCCTCATTTCCTTCTGCCGAAGCGTGCCGTCTCCGTCGCTAGGCACTAAGTATTCAATTCAGCACTCGACCTCCCTGTCCAGACGTCCCCTATATCTGAGCACCCCCTCATGTCCAATATCATTAAATCCGTTTAATGGCCATATGTTGTTCACCTTCATTAACAGCGGGATGAGTTGGACAATAAATGTTTGTTCCTGGATGCCCTCCCAATTTCAAACCACCCGTGCTCAATATCGCCATGTCAAGAAATAGCTCCCGTCTGTCCAAACAGGCAGCCTTTGCCTAACAACGGTACTGAACGGGACTCAAGGGTGAGTATCGACGCGCCTGGATCGCTGCTACAATATGTGATTTGTGTACCTTCCGCTTGCATACAGTAGAAGACGTCGCTGAGGTACACGTTCACTGAGTCAGCCGGAAACAGGAACTTCTTTCGAAAGTCTCGAAATTTGAAGGCCTTGCAAACCGGAACAGTATCTGCACTACACGGAACCATGCTCTTTGAAGGAAGAGGAGCTCTGCATCATGTTGCGAGGGACATTAAGGTGAATGTGCTCTGCACATCCCTGCAACGAATTAATATTGACAGCGTTTCTAGATACCCTGGGTCTTCCTTTAATCGTCTTGCACTACAGCAAAAACTTGGCGGTCGATTCCCGAAGGCGATCTCGCGTCACTCAAGTCCACTATCGCCACTAGCATCTCATCCCTCTTCGAAGCGCTTGACTGGCTCCATCTCGTCCCCACCGCTCGTGCATTCCCGCCCGCGTCTGGTCATCTCATCCCCGTGCCTCGGCACACCTCCCGCCAGCGGCCTCGCGCTGTACCTCGCGCACGCCTTGTGCTATACGCCGCACAACTTGAAGCGGTACCCTTTTACGCCTCAGGCCTCAGGTCTCACGCCTCATGCCTCAGTCACATTTCGCTTTCAGCTTTGCTACTTACCATTACACCCGCGATGCTCGCATTCGATAGATATAAACTCCTCTGTATTTAAAGAGCTAATACAAGCACAATGAAGAATGGGGGGCAAAGCTTCTGAGCTAGCCACAATGTCACACTTCTGTTCTGCGTGCCATTTGCTAGATCTCTCTCGTGTCTCGTGCTTGCTCTTCCTCGACTCCACACCAAGGAGCATGTATAGCATACATGCAAGGTATTCCACGGGTGTATCATTAGCAAGGGTCCGAAGGTGGCGTGGTAAGGATTTATTCTGACCTTACTGTACAAATAAAACCAAAAGCATGTTGTTCACAGCGGGGCTGAATTCGGAACGGACTCGGAACAGAACCTCGCACGATGACGGAGCGCCCAAAGATCCCCGATCCGAATTGACCAACAATCCCTGCCTTGGCATTGTCTCGTCGATGACAGTCTGGCTCCCTCGAGCTCATCTAGAACACCAGGACAGTACTATAGGAAGGTAGGGCTGCGCACTGTACTGTATACGGCTTATGGCCATAAACTTACGGGTGAAATACAGTATGACGACAGCTATAACTAACCCGTAGTACCATAATTAAAAGCAAAAGAGAAGTGCTCGATAGTACTACGGAACAGCCGTATACCAACATCATCAATCACTAGGTCACTTCTGTCATGGTCATGCCAGTCACAATGCTTACACCCTCTGCCAGCAGCTCCTCCCTGTCTCTCACAAACACTCGTTGCTTGCCGCCTCCCCCACCGCCCGCATCCGTACCTCCGCCTTCACACCCGCGCCTGCCATCAGCACGTGTATCTGTCTAGTCAACCGCGACGACTGCCTCAGACCACTCCTCCACCAGAACTTTGTCATTCAGAATGTACAGTATCAAGATGCACTGTACATCGTGATGAAGCTGCAGCTTCAGCTTCAGGGCAGTGATGACACATGTAACCACGTGCTCAGATGGGGCTGGCTTCTCCAAAGGCATGCAACTTCAGGGAGAGCCTAATGAGTGTTAACATCAGTTTTCATGCTAAATTTGGCCCAGCACTGCTATACGCTGCATTCAAAGATGTCGAAGAAGACCCAAAGTCACTGCATGAAGCACAATCTCACTGACTGGTGTACACGTGATGGTAGTCTAATTTGGCTCTTATTAATCGAAAATTAACGAATATCTAGTGAGCCTTGCTCCCTTTCTATAATATTGCGGAGGAAAGCCTCAGGTCTTCATCTCACTTCTCGAGTTCAATACCAGAATCGCTCGCAGCATCTCCAGGGAGAAGTGGTCGGGACGCAGCCAGGCCATAGGCATTCTTGTAGAACAGAATATTCCCTTCGTCCTCAACAAACTTGCACTCACGGAACACACGGATAAACTCTGCCCATCCACCAGGACGGCCCTCAAGATGAATACCAGATGCAGCGAGGCGCTTCTTCAAGGCAGCAGACGCTTCCCAGCTGTGCATTGTTCGTGAGCGTGCGAGTAAGGGACTACATTACGAAATGCTCACGCGTGGTAATGAGGAATTTTGCTCGAAACGTGATGAGCCACATGGGTTTCCGAAATTCCGTGTGTTACGGTCGCGCCGATCCAACCCATGAAGGAGCCGAGCTCACCGAGCACGTTACGATCAAGGGTGGCTAGAGCACCCCGAGAGAATGTGAACTCCTCAGAACGGTAGTGCGGCAACAACGGGTCAGTGTGTTGCAAGAATGTAATGAGCACAAGCCAGTGGTTCACCCTACAAAAAATTATTCAGTACAAGTGGAAATTAAGAATGATGAACAATGGCTCGCCAAAGATAGGGCACAAGATATAGGCGGAGGACTTGGGAGAAACCTGACTGGTAGGTCCAGGTGACGAGAACACCAAGCCATAGAAAGACACCGAGGTTTGAAAGAATGATCTGACCAAACTGGTGCGGTGCAAACATTACCGAGGTGGGACTGAAGTCTAATGATAACCGTTATTATCACGTCAAAAGGAACCGTATTCCACGAACGATTTGTGAGTTTAGGGTAACGATACTGGCCAGTAACGTTACAAAACAAGTACAAGGGCCAGCCAAGGAGCTTGAACAAATGCAAACGTTAATCATAAACCGATTCCGAAACGACGCTGGATGACATACGACACAGGTACAGGGAGCGAGAACTGCACCAATGGGTGAGTCGCCCAAGGCCTCATACAGCTCCTTCATTACTTCTTGACTAATGCTAGTACCCAAACGGTTCTCGCCATTGGGGTTAAGCGGAGGAAGACCACGCTGCGAGCGGGTGCGTGGGACAAAGACTTGGTCCTGGGTCATGTGGCCAGTCGATGCATGATGCTTCGCGTGTGTTATTCGCCAGGAGTGATATGGAACGCCTAGACTGATAATGGAATCGTTTCGTTTTAGCGCTAGGCACAACACGAGACCGCAGATGGTACAGCGGCATGATAAGTTGCACTAACCTAGAATGCAGAACCCAGCCGACGAGATTATTGATGAATTTGGATTCTGAGAATGCTTGATGGCCGCACTCGTGAGCAATGACCCAGAGACCAGTGGCAACAAGGCCAGTGGCAAATCCGTAGAGGGACCATAGAGAAAAGCGGGCAAAGGTATAAAGTTGGGGAGAGGGAAGAGAAATATGCTCGGGGGTGAGAAGGGGTTGAATGTACGCGGAAACTTCATAAATGATGGCAATGAGGAACAAGTCCCAGACACTGTGTGTTGTGACGCGTCAGACGCGGTCATGTGCACGATGTTGAGTTGACTTACATGTAAAGTGAAGAACGAATTGCGGAACGCTGAAAACAACGAGCTCTGGTCGCATTGTCGGATAATCAGTGGAGGTCCGATCGCTGAAGAGAAAGCGGCAACAAACGGAATGGCAGACAGCAAGTCCCTAATAGTGAGATCAGGTATAATGACCTCAGTTTGGGCCACGACACTCGTGACACCGTCTTTGCTGACTGTCTTCATCGCAGAGAGGGGGGATTATAAAAAACAAAGGAACAAAACCGACGCACCAAGGTGGCAGCGCAGGATACAAAAAAATGGGGCAAAGATCAGACGTGTCTCAATTTATGGGGTGTGGGGTGTATGTAAAAAAAATCACGGCAGTTACCGTCTCCGTTGTCGGTCGTTCCAAAACGACAGTCCATCACTTCACTTACGGTAATCTAAGACAGGTCATCGTCCCATTTTACACCAATTAATTGGGATCCTCTCGACAGGACAAATTTTGAAATGTAATCTGGTTCAATTCCAAGTTCCAGATCTGAACATTTGACAGGCCAATCAGGCATGACCCCTTCGGGACTTTCTAAGTGGATCACCCCAAAGTTCCACAATGATGGATAGATGACTGGAAGTTATGAAGCTAGTGGACGCGCAGTTCGGTACAGTATGTTGGCGCTCGACGGGAAGTCGACATAAGGAGTTCCGTTCGAAATTCCGTATTATGATTCAGACTCAGCTCGTAATTTTTCGATATGTTGTCTGACTACAGAGAAATTACAACATAAGACGTCTACGTAATTGGTTGGGAAACGGAGCGGTACACAAGGAACAAGGAGGTATTACAGCCGAGGGCTGCACACGTGCGAGCATTCACATGGATCCGGAGCCATCGGAGTGAGGAGCGACAAAGCGCATCGTATTTGGTGCGCTTTTACCCGCTTACCCACATTTACCGGAGTTTAAATGTTTAGTCCTTTTAGGGCCTAGTGTGCACATCGCGGCATGGAATGTCCTGAATCATTGCAACCGCTTTGCCTCAGTCGAATTTAGCATGGCAAGATTACGTCCTCATGTGGCAGCATGCTGAACTGGAACTCTGTGCCAACGCAATTTCTCCATAACACTGGTACCGTACTGTATCTAACTTATGCCACAAGCTTAAAGGATAAGATCGATAAGAGTCGAGAAAATGGTGCAGGTACGCTTAGGGTGCCCCTGTATCTATTGCCGTCTACTACTATACTAACCTTCAAAAGCTGTAAACAAAGATGGCCAGCGTGACAATCCACCGAAAAACTACTTAATTTCTACATGGAACAGGCCTCCATGTATGAACACTAGACAAAGCTAGTACTCTAGTTCGATATTGATCAGGACTGTGGAATGTGGAATGATGCTAGTAGTAGATCGCCGTATTTTACACGCGTACAACAAGTAATCTATCCGCCATGCATTCCAGAAATGCCATTCCGTCCTTAGTCAACTTCCTTCCTGCCGCCTTGTCGATCAGCGTGCCAAACTCGGCCACCAACCCCGCCAGCGTCTTGTTATCCTCCGCCTTGGCCAACGACGCCCGCAGGATGCTCAACTTACTCCGCCGTTCTTGCAGTGCGTCCTCTACGGGGTGTCCACCCTGCTCCAGTTCCTGCTGCGACCGCGTCTTGCTCGTGCGCAGCGGTACGATGAACACAGATGGATCCGCAAGTTGCTTGTGCAAAGCATCGAGGAACGCGAATCCTTCCCGCGTCAGCGTCCTCGAGCTGGAATTCTGCAGCACCTTGACAAAATCTGCCGTAATCTGGGCTAGCACGCGATTGTCTGCTGCCTGTCCCGCTGCCTGCGTCAGCTTGGCAATGCGTGCTGCCTTGTTGTACCGGTGCGCCCCAGGTCCCCGCTCTCCTGCTGCTCCTCCTGGGGACAACGCGCCCTCCAAGCCCACAACCAAAGCGGCTGCTTCCGGCTTCTTAATCAGTAAAGCTGGTCTATGACCGTTATCTTGTACATTCTTTCTGTCCCCGAGGACCGGCCGATCTAAGGTTTCTCTATTATTAATGTTCAATTGCGCTAGGCCTAGCAATAATTGCGCCACGTGTGGATCTCCAAGCTCGTTAGTATGTGATCGGGGCTTTGATGCTTGATTTGGAACCTGCTGCTCAAACGTTTGGAACAAAGCATCAGACGGTAATTCTCCCCTCGGCGGCCAGAATGGGACCTCACCAATGGTTCTGGTGGTGGTGGCCAGATAAACCGGTCAGCGTCCTTGTATCCAAGATCGTTTGCAAGCTCCCGGAAGCGGCCTTTCCAGTATGCATAGTTCGGCTGCTGGGTAAAATTGAGACCACGACAATACCGCAAGAACTCCTCGAACTCCGCGGGAAGGCCACGTGCCAGATCCTCAGGGAGCGCCGCCTTTTTCTCCCGCTTCAGCCGGTCGTGCGCCGCTTCGTCGCGCGGTACGCCATTCTGCGTCCATGGTAGGCCACCAGGTGTCAATATATGGAGCAGCAGGAGTGCAGCCGACTCCAGGTCGTCTCGTCTTGAACATGCTATATCCGCCAAATAACCATCGAGACTTTGTTGAGCGGGACTACCCCTCGAAGCCGGACAAAGAGAGATCGCGCACTTTTGCCCCGACAATGGACGTTCACGCTGGAGAACCAGTAGTTCCCGATAAAACTCCTCTCTTGGCGGTTAGCAATATGTTTCTGCTTGTTGTCAACGTATTGCTTTGCAAATCCAAAATCGATCATGTATATCGTCTCGTGTCTTGACTCGAGGCCGATGACGAAATTTCCTAGCTGGATGTCTCGGTGCAATACGCCACGCGAATGCATAAACTCCAGCCGCGTAATCTAGACGTTCAATCCCAAACTTGTCTCAGCGCATGGTGAAAAACCCGGGGAAGGGCGAGAGCGGACACACCAGTTGAATAGCGATTGAACAAGCGCTCCGAAGATCCATTACGTTCTTCCCTGTTTTCCTATATAATCTGTCAAGACTGCTTCCCAATAGATCCATCACTAGATAATCCAAGCGGCCCCATATTCCAGATGCCCACAAGGTAGGTATGCCAACGCCTCCCTGCAGCATTGGATAGATTTTGCGCTCATGTGCGTTGGAGGGATACGAAACGTCGGTAGGCTGGACTTTGAGCGCAACGACCTGCCCAGTATGTATGTGTGTAGCACGGAACGTAGATCCTGCAACCCCAGCAGGGTGAGTTTGCTATTGCTAGGGAGAAGCAGCAATATCTTGAACGCACCCGATACGCCTGAACCAAGTGGTTGTCCGAGGAGGTAATTCCCGATTTGAGGAGGGAAGGTCATGCCGGACATGCTGGACATGGTATAGACTTGCACTTCCTCTATGCTTGGTAAATGACTGCCGAGGTCTAAGGTTGGATTTAGAGCGACGTGGTTGGATCGTGGGGATTCGTCGCTCTAGATTGGGTATCGCGCGCTCTACAGTCGTAGTCACGAGAATGGCCAGTTGGTTTTTCAGAAACGCGCCCTGAACACACGCGTAACGCGTTGTCCCTCGCGCCGCGCGTCTATGAAATGAGCCGACACGTGATCGTATTGAAGTGGTTCGTTTTCCGCTCAACTCGGCCTAGTACTGCACGATGGGTACTGATGCATCAAATTTGTCCTCGGCAAGCTGGAAGCAGGTCGTGCTTGCTTACCAACGTTCCATCATTCAACAACGTATCGAGTTCGCTCTTCGTCCGCACTTTGTACGACTTTGGCTTTGGCGACAAATTCTCCAGATCCAGCATGTCAAGGAGTTGCTTCCATTTCCTGCTGACCTGACTGCCAAAACCGGGGTGCCAGGGCCTCCTATCAAGTGAGCCACCCGCCCCTCGTCATCATCAATCAACTTCAATGGATTCAAAGTAGGCGAGATTTAGCCTGTAAGGCCTTTTGGGAGAGGCAATGATGCGCACCGTTTTGGCCCTAGAAATTAAGACCACGGCATACGTCTCGGAACTCTTGCCTTCTGCTCCCAAGGCAATCCCGGAGCAGATAACCAATTTTGCGGGTGTGCGTAGAGACTGGAGAGAAATTTGAAATTATACGAGACATTGCCTCTTCGGAACCTATCCTTCTGTGGCGGCTTGAGGCAGAACCTGAATTTTGACATGGCTGGTGCCCATTCAGTGGTTCTGAGTGTTCTCGATCAACTTACGAGATTGCGGGGAATTACTAGCCTGATTCATCCATATCTCGGAAGAGTGGGTGGGACATTTAGTTGACTGAACTTACTATCATTCTTGACTTGGACAGTGATGAAGCTAACATTCTTCTCATCGGGGTCAGTGTGTTATTAATAAACAGGTGTGGAAAAATTCCATTAAATCTCGGTTGACAGTTGCGCCCAACACAGCTGCGCCCCGTGCTATGAACGATCGAACTTCAGTAGATATCAATCAGCCTTATAATAATAATGCTCGTGTAGTAATCCCCAAACGTCCGCTGTTTGGCGCGCCTGATAGACATATCGATTATGTATCATTGAACAGTGATTTGACAAATCGGTCGGAGATGAGAAGGAGAATAGATCATCGAGCAAGCAAGGCAGCGAGGATCCACATCCGTATTTGCATCCGCGGGAACGAGTCTGCAGTCACGCACATGAAATACCTGTCGCCAGCAGACGGTGCCGCTCCATCGAGTTTCGACCAGCACGGACAACCCTGCCCTATACAGTACTAATTGGTGCTCTGGGATGGGGCCGGATCTCTTCGAATCAGACGGGAAGTACTAGACCAACAAGATTCATGGACGACCTTTTATTCTCAGGGTCAGGGCATAACTTGAGTTTGAGTAGTAGACTCGTATCATGTCGGTAGTTCTGTAAAAAAATGTAAAATTTTCTCGATCTTGCTCCCTGGGATATTTCCTATCCTCGGAATGACCGGGATGGATTTATTGGACAATATAATGGTTACCTGTGGGGTTACTTTGGGTGTATATGACACCAAGATGTTGTAACTATTATTGCCGGTGTTCAGAATGCAAAAAGGCTGCGAATTGTCACAAATTGTCACGGTGCCGAGTCAAGCCGATTCGATTTCCGAAACCTTCGACAGTGCAACAGCGCTGTTCGGTCCGGGAACTCAAGACACTGTCTCAGACGCGTTTGGGCGGCATTTGAAAATTACATGATCTTTGTCACACTTGATTTTGCATCTGCATTGTGCAGTTTGAGTGTTGGAGGCTACCTATGAAGCCCATTTGAAATTGTGGCCACAAACTAATTGATAGCAGCAGTGCACATTCAGAGGTCTCCTATACTTGTTTCCCGGGTGATTCTCAGGTGCCAAAACTTGTCACATATCATTATACCATTGATTCCTAAAATGTCAAGTCCGAGGCCAACATATGATGAGGAGATGTGGTCGTGGAAAAGTTTTTACATATTTTACATATCTACCCACGTGATACTAGTAGTATTGGTATTAGTACTGTTTATGTATTTATGTATTCTTCGATAGATATGACACAGAAAGCCAGAAGTTTCTCGTGGCCCCCCAGGGAATACATATGTGTATGTCAGGAAAGTATAGCGGTCATGATTTCTCAACCCGAATTGTGATAGATCTGGTCCTACAATTTGGTTTCGCCGCGCCCCTCTATCATGTCCCAGCGCTTATTCAAGTTACAGCTATCCAGGCTATTTGTTTGTACACAGGCACGCCAGCCCCATAAGTCTACAGGTCAAATTGCTTTTCGTTCCCTGCCATACCCCTTCGATGGCTCCCCTCACTGGCAGCCAGGTGCGAGCCTGCCGCAAATATATCGATTTAATCCAGGAGATCTCTGGGACCTGTGTGAACTGGGATCCGCTCAGACGCATCGAGGTGGGCTTCTAACTACGAACGACGGAGTGTTTGACGTATGGCTTTTATTCAAGGTGGGAGACTTTGGTCGACTTGACTCAGAGACTGGCCAATTCATTTGCGAGGGTAACATCTACCGAGACGAGCCCCTGGCATCCATCGCAAAGGACTACCCTCCGGTGGCTTATGATCCAGTCAACGAACTCAAAATTGATACTGACTTTACTGCACGCATGAGCGCACCGCCGTGAGAAATCAGACACTAGACTAATGTTCCACTCACGCCCAGTAGGGATTTCGGTCACCTGTCGGACGTTGTCTACAGATGCCAGTGGAAATTCAAGCATACTCGTGCGGCATTCCTGGTTATGTACCGTGCTCGAAAGACTAGCGTCCCCAGTGCGTTCCTTGATATGACCTTAAACGCTGGCACACCCGAGGTCAAGGGGAAGAATATTGTCACGAACGTATGGTCCTGTCCCGCATTTGCCATGTATATGTCAAACAAGTGTGGGTAATTGACTGATTTGCAAAGGACCAGGTCTCAATGATTCTGATCATTCTTCCCTGTATAGCTGGCGAGCACGTAAAAATCGCCTTGCGCGCTTCCGATTCAGGATCTGGGCAGGCAACAGGGTGGTACGCTGAGGGTAACATCGGCATCTACCAGTTTGGCAGCCTCCCAAACGAAGACTTCCTCCCACTGTACCACCTGCAGACCATTCGAAAAAGAAATCCTCATCTAAGGAGGGATGGCAGACCTCCAGACGAGATGATGTAAACGACAATTTTCTTCCGCATCAACATTTACGGAGGTGTTTTTAGATGGGCTTGTGCAGACTTACCTTGGGGCGATCTCGATGATGATGGGACTGAAGTACCTACTGGTAGCGACCAGGGTGAGTGGGTGAGTATTACATACTAGTTCTACAGCGGGCCTTTACACTAATATATTCGAAGTATGATGGTGACGAAGACGAGAAGAGTGGAGATGATTGATTATACCAAGCTCCCCGAACTGAGGGCTCATTCGCGGAGGCGATTTCGGCTTCGATGGATATGCACACAGTAGTCCGCATGTACTATTACTACTTACACAGATGCTGGTTTGTAGGACGCTGGTCTGTCGAGCGTCGCAGCAATCACCTGCGCGATGGCTCGATACCTTGAAGAGATAAGGGGCCGCACTTACTAATAGCACGTTGAGAAGTGCCAGTTACCACGCAAAGAACGCGGTGTAGCACTGTAGCTGGCGTCCATCCACCGCCTGCTTTTCATGGCGCTTGGCCCCAGGTATACAGTTCCATTCAGTTTTCTTATTCACCGCCGCCTGAAGGCAGTTACCCGCCTGCTAGTATTCAATTAAACTTTCTCCACCAGCGCATCTGGACCTTCAACCCCATTTCTCATTCCTTACAATCACAGTAGCAGTGGCATGCCAGTGCAATTTTTGCGGCGCTTAACCCAGAGTCGTGATCTCAAACGATAACTAGCTTCAAGCTTCAACATTCTATCACTTCAATATGCCCTGTTATCTTTGGCACGGTGACCACCAACCGAGGACCCAATCTAGTTTCCACATTTAATGCACAACATCCTATGTTCCGTGGAAAACGTCTCCACAGCCTCGTGCCCTGAAAAGGCTGTGATATATGGAGCGCAGCGATGCCCCCAATCAAGCCAAGTTAGAGCCTAGGTTCTCACATGGAGCGCTTAGGCCTAAATGAAATTGTCTCCAAGGCCCCTTTTCCTTCTTAGTCTGCAGGTTAGCAAGGCTGTTCCCCATTCCTATTCCCATATAACCTCGCGCTCTGTTCTTCGTACAGCCAGAAGTCTCTCACAATGTCCATTTTCCCTTGGTCAAAGGACCGTTCTCAGCGCAAGTATGTTGACCTGATAAAGGAGTCTTCGGCACACTGGCCCACCTGGGACCAACCCAAGATCATTCGGGTCAGTGTCCTGTCACCTAATCGTCCCATCGGTGCACTTACGATCATCGACTCACACAACAGGCCGGTGAGTTCGGCACCGTCAATAAAAAGACAGGAGAGTGGATATCGGAGGGCAATATCTATACCCACCCTGAAATCGCACCAATCGCCAACCAGTATCCTATGTATGAGCAAGATAAACCAGATCAGTACCAGATCCACTCTTACGAAGTACGGGGAGTGAATGCCCCGGTCGAAGAGGCAGCGTAAGTTTTTGTTTTTTTGTTTTGTTTCGTTTGTAAACACAGTCTTGCGCATCCGATTTTTTTTGCCCATCGCCCATATTTTACTCATCGCGAATTGCAGAAATGCCCCACCGGGCCTCGTCTTCAAGTGCCGATGGAAATTCAATGCCAAGCGCGGCGCGATCATGGTGATGCATCGACCACGATCGACCTGTGTCCCCGCCGGATTCCTCGCTGAAGCCCTCAAGCGCCGTTTTCCTGCCCTCAAGGACAAGTCGGTCGTATACCAAGTTTTTAATTGCCCTGGTTTTTTCATGTACCTCTCCAGCAAAGGTAGGCATTACGTTACGGACACGTCCAATCTTGATCTAAGCAGTCGCGCCTTTTTTTTTTTTTTTCAGAGAGCGAGCAGGTATCGGTTAGCCTGCGTGCAAGCATTGTCCCTCAAATTCCAGGTGTCAATGCGAACCCCTCAGTGACTTTCAACTGGTCTTCTGAGGGCACTACTGGTATCCATCAACACGCATACCGAACCGACGGGTTCTATACCCCACTGTTTTGCCTCAAGTCGATACAGACACCTCTACTGAGGAGGGACGAGATGGATCCTTATGCTGTCCCAAGGGACTCGTGAGTAACCATTTCCCCCTTTCCCGTTTTATGCGTGACTCAATGACATGAACCAAAAAAAAAAAACTTAGGTGGGAGGAAACCGATGTACCGTGGCAAGACCTTGATGATGATGGAGTGACTGAGCCAGAGGATGAGTATGACGACGATGACATTGATTGAGAACCTCGCCGTTCGTTCTCTCGTTCTCTCCTTTCTTCTCCCGGATCATGTTGTACTGTCTGTCTTGTACACATGAAGTGCAACGTATTCATCTTGAATCAATGAAATAAAGGAACGTTCTCAAGTGGATTGCGGCTTTAGTGCCGCCCCAGGGATGTGTGATCTCGCACACATGTAGTTTCGCACGCACACACATAGCTTCACCACCGCAGTGCCACGTCAAGTGTCTGGACTGCCCGAAAATGATGATCAGAAGGGCGCGGCACGCTGACGTCTCATGATTAGAGTCTAGGCGAGAGAGAGGTTGTATCTGGAAACCCGAGAAGCGATGTACGGACAGCAAAGGGAGGCGCAATGCACACACAACCGATTACAACGAGTTTAGGGCGTACGTCCTGTACCCAGTTCTGACTATGCAAAACAGATGTGCGGTGCGGCGAAAACACCGCGTGAGAAGTACGATCGCATACGCCTTCCAATAATGAGTACATGCGACTGATCCGTTGACTTATTCGATATCGACGTTAATGATCTTGATATCCTCGTACGGCTTATCCCCCTTGTTCGTCTTCACGTTCTCGATCGCATGTACCGTCTCTAGCCCAGATAGAACGCGTCCAAAGATCGTGTGTTTCTTATCAAGCCACGGCGTCGCGTTCGTCGTGATGAAGAACTGCGATCCGTTCGTGTTCGGACCGGCGTTTGCCATGCTCAGCGTGTACGGCCTGGCGAAAAAAAAAAAGAGTTTTTCGAGTAAGTGACCCAGCGTTACTGCCGGTAAAGTGCCATGGCATACCGATCGTGCTTCAATTCATCCGAAAACTCGTCTTCAAACTCGTGATCCCAAATACTCGTCCCACCCGTACCGTCACCAAGCGGGTCGCCGGTCTGTATCATAAATTTGGGTATGACCCGATGGAAGAGCACGCCATCGTAATACCCGCTGCGCGCGTGGCCAAGAAAGTTTTCGACCGCCTTGGGTGCTTGCTGAGGGAACAAGCGCAGGTGCATGTCACCCAGGGTTGTGTGGATCGTCGCGGCGGAGGCAAGTATCGCGCGCGACGTAGCGGCAGGCGCGGCCGCTGCAATTGACTGCTCCTCGCGAGTTGGACGTTCGTTGAAGATATCTCGATCACCCGATTTTGAACTGCTGTCTCTGTTATAGTACGTGGGATGTGTTAGAAAAAAGCAATGTGTCTAGCGCGCCAAAAAAGCAGGCAAAGAGGGTTGGGTGAAGAGGAGAGAGGGTGTCGAGGACGTACTCGGGCTCACTGCGCGTGAACATGTAAAAGCGCTGTCGTTTGAGGCCCGCGCAGAATAGTGTTGGGTCACGCACTGCCTTGTCCGCCAGGATGGGGTTGGCTGAGGCAGCCATTGCGACGGTGGTGATCCCCCTCTTGGCAGGTGCGCCTTGGTATAGACTCAGGTTCATCCAGCGCACGGTCTCGTCTTTGCCCAAGAGACGCACAACACGATTTGTCACGGTGTTCACAACTGCAGCGCGACACGGCAATTAAAAAGTAGGGTCGCATGTAGCCAGAGTTGTGCGACCTTACCTTTGATCCCCAATAACGTCGGATATAGTACGAACGCCCCACTTTCGTCCCACACCGCATTGATCCATGCTCCTGGCACCTTTCCGTCCGGTCCCGGGAGTTCGATTTCTTTTTCGACTGCGAGGCGACGACCAAATTCCATATCCTCGACTTTGTACACGGCTGTGCCGGCCTGCTGCATCTCTTGAATAGCTGCGAGCGACTCGTCGTATTTCCTTGTCAATTTTCCCGTCAAGAATGAGAAGATACGGATTTGCCGGTCAGGTAGGGAGAACGTGACGAAAGATAACGAGTCCGGGGAGAGCGTGATACATGTTGGCGTTGATTTTGACTGCAGAAATTCCGTTGGGGGGGAGATGAACGACCAGGTGAAAACGGGAAGAAGCACGTACTTTCTTGAACTCGTACAAGTCCGTCTGACTCTTAAACGACCACAACCCGGCCACGTTGGTCGGCAGCTCGAACTGCTCGCTCGGCCTCCAATACTCGACGAAGCCACCTTCATCTGCTGAGATGACGGTGTCGAATCTGTCACTGTACTAATAATAGGAAATATCAACGAGGGGGATCGTAAGGGGCCCAACCCCAGAGAACGCACCGTCATCAAATGCACTGGGAACCGATGAAGCTTTGCTACAGTCTCCAACGGTGTGTCACCTCCTCGGGCATCGTACAGTCGAATAGTCCCAGAATTTTGTTCCGAGCTGAGGACAAGTTCGTGAGCCTAGCGCCCACGACAAATGGCAAAAGGAGGGGGGATATGTACACGGCGAGGATGCCCTGTGCTTGGCCTCTCCGATGCACCCAACAGCAAGCTTTCGGCGTAAACCCAAGTTTTATCATATTAATCATATCTTTTATGATGTGGCGGGGGTCAGCATAGGCAAAAAAACAAAGCACAGGAGGGGCTGGCGACAGCGCACCGAAATTGACCACGTCGAACACTTTCGCGCTCCCATCCTCA